>JAYESA010000011.1:87814015-88049015 GCA_036927795.1 Iris macrosiphon | reverse complement strand
GCGGATGTGCATCGATTACAGGGCCCTGAACAACCTCAAGAACAAATATCCGTTGCCGAGAATAGATGCTCTTCGATCAGTTGAGTGGCGCGAAGATATTTTCAAAGATTGACTTGAGATCCGGATATCATCAGGTAAAGGTGAAAAAGGAAGATATTCCAAAGACTGCATTCAGGACTCGATATGGCCAGTACGAGTTCTTGGTGATGTCGTTCGGGTTAACTAATGCCCCGGCAGTCTTCATGAACTTGATGAACAAGGTATTCCATCAGTACCTGGACAAGTTCGTAGTAGTGTTTATAGATGATATCCTTGTATACTCAAAGACGCTAGAAGAACACGAGAAGCATTTAAGAATAGTGCTTGAAGCTCTCAGGAAGGAGAAGCACTATGAAAAACTTTCTAAGTGTGAGTTTTTCTTAAACAAAGTGGAGTTCCTCGGACATGTAGTGACTGGAGATGGAATATCAGTTGATCCAAAGAAGATTGCTGCCGTAGAATCTTGGGCCACTCCAAGCTCTGTTGCAGAAATTAGAAGCTTCTTAGGATTGGCTGGATATTACAGAAAGTTCGTGAACAGAAAGTTCGTGAAAGATTTCTCTCGAGTTGCAGTGCCATTGACTAAACTCACTCGGAAAGATGCAGAGTTTGTTTGGACAGAAGAGTGCCAAGTTGCTTTTGAAGAATTGAAGAAGAGGTTGACGTCTGCTCCTATTTTGACGTTGCCATCAGGGTCTGGAGGTTTCACTATTTATAGTGATGCATCGGGAAAAGGTTTGGGTTGTGTTCTTCAGCAGAATGGGAAAGTGATTGCCTATGCATCCAGGCAATTACGTCCTCATGAGAAGAACTATCCTACCCACGATTTGGAGTTAGCAGCAGTCATCTTTTCCTTGAAATTGTGGAAACACTATTTGTACGGAGAGCGTGTGGAGATCTTCACAGACCACAAGAGCTTGAAGTGCGTTCTCACTCAGAAGGAGTTGAACATGAGGCAACGTCGGTGGTTGGAACTGATGAAAGATTTTGACATATCTTTGCAGTATCATCCTGGGAAAGCCAATGTAGTTGCCGATGCCTTGAGCAGGTATCCGGTAGCTATGTTGTTGACACAGGATCGGTATTTGTTGGAGGACTTGGAGAGCTTGGGCATGGAGGTGATAGTTTCTGGTTTTGCTATGCAGATGTAGGGGTTGCAGATACACTCAGAGTTGATGGACAAGATCAAGGCAGCCCAGTATGAAGATATATCTCTGAGGAGCATCAGAGCTCAGGTGAGAGCAGGATTGGAAGATGATTTCACCATTGCTGAGGATGGTTCTTTGCGGCATGGTGTTAGATTGTGTGTGCCTAGTGGGGAGCTACGTGAGGAGGTGTTACAGGAAGCGCATCGCTCTCAGTATTTCATACATCCAGGTGCCAACAAGATGTATCGGGATATGCGAGAGAGTGTGTGGTGGTATGGCATGAAGAGGGAAGTGACACAGTTTGTATCCAGATGCTTAGTGTGCCAGCAAGTGAAAGCCGAAAGACATAGGCCAGGAGGTTTACTTCAGCCATTACATATTCCAGAGTGGAAGTGGGAGTACATTACTATGGATTTTGTGTCCGGACTTCCACGATCTCCAGGAGGAAAAGACGCAATTTGGGTCATCGTTGACAGGTTGACCAAGTCGGCCCACTTTTTGCCCTTCAAGGTGGGTTTGTCTACGGAGAAGCTGGCAGAGATGTATGTGAGGCAGATCGCCAGGATACATGGGGTTCCCGTCAGCATAGTCTCGGATCGGGATAGTCGGTTCACTTCTCATTTCTGGAGGAGTTTGCAGGCGAGTTTGGGCACTCAGCTCAAGTTCAGTACTGCATATCACCCCCAGACAGATGGGCAGTTAGAGAGGACTATTCAGACTCTCGAGGATATGCTACGCACTTGTGTACTAGATTTCGGAGGATCTTGGGAAGATCATCTTCATCTGGTGGAGTTTGCATACAACAATAGTTACCAGGCAAGTATCGAGATGTCTCCTTTCGAGGCTCTGTACGGCCGAAGATGTCGTACCCCATTATCTTGGGACGACGTAGGCGAGCGAGCATTGTTGGAACCAGAAATGGTAGTAGATGCTGCAGAGAAGGTAAAGCAGATTAGAGAAAGACTTTGTGTCGCTCAGAACAGACAGAAGCACTGGTCCGATAGTCGCCGGAGACCGTTAGAGTTCGAGGTTGGCAAGTTGGTGTTCTTGCGAATTTCTCCAACACGTGGCACGATTTGTTTCGGGAGAAGTGGGAAGCTCAGTCCAAGATTTATCGGGCCCTTCAGTATTACCGAAAGGGTCGGTGTCGTAGCATACCGGCTAGCTTTGCCATCTACATTAGAGGGAGTACATAATGTGTTTCATGTATCCCAGCTGAGACGATACGTGGCTGATCCTAACCACGTATTAGATCACTCAGAGATTGAAGTGGGACCGAGCCTCAGCTACCAAGAGCAGCCCGTGGAGATACTAGATCACAGAGAAAAGGTGTTGCGTAACCGGACAATTTTATTTGTTCGTGTCGCTTGGATTCATCACTCCCCGGGTGAATCTACTTGGGAGAGAGAGGACGAGATGCGTGAACGATATCCATACCTCTTTGAATTTTGAGGTATTTCTCCTTTCTTTCTATATGATCTACTTTAAATTTCGAGGACGAAATTTTTCTAAGGAGGGTAGATTTGTAACCTTTATTTAATATTAAATTAGGAAATCAAATCCAATTTGGATTCCTCTTCATAAGAAGAGGAATCCAAATTGAATTAGTCAATGGCACATTGGTCAATGCACATAAAAAAATATCTAACCCCTCATTTTCCTATATAAACACCACCCCACCCTCTTTCATTCACCATCCCTCATCTTCTTCAACCCTATACTAGCAAGGTAATCCTCTTCATTTGTTTTATAAACTCTAACTAGGATAGATGTGTGTATGTGTCAAGGGAAGAAGCAAGCAGTAGCTGCAGCAGTAAAGCTGCAGCTCGCAGCAGCGCGCAATGCAGCAGCTGCAGTTGCAGGAGCAGCCAGCAACAGCTGCAGTTGCAGGAACAGCGCAGCAGCTGCAGTTGCAGGAGCAGCCAGCAGCAACTGCAGTTGCAGGAACGCAGCAGCAGCGCGCACCAGTAGCACCACAGCAGATATATATATTATATATATGTATTTATATATATATCGATATATCTATGTATACTATATATTATCTATATATCTATGTATATACGTATACTATATATGTATATATATATGATATACATTATATATGTATACTATATCTATATCTATATATATCATATACATATATATGTATACTATATATTATCTATATATCTATGTATATACGTATACTATATATGTATATATATAATCTATATATATATATATATATATATATATATATATATATATATATATATATATATTATCTATATATGTATATATATATGTAATCTATCCACAGCAGATATATATATTATATATATGTATTTATATATATATCGATATATCTATGTATACTATATATTATCTATATATCTATGTATATACGTATACTATATATGTATATATATATGATATACATTATATATGTATACTATATCTATATCTATATATATCATATACATATATATGTATACTATATATTATCTATATATCTATGTATATACGTATACTATATATGTATATATATATGTAATCTATATATATATATATATATATATATATATATATATATATTATCTATATATGTATATATATATGTAATCTATCTATCTATATATATATATATATATGTTGTATACTATATATTATCTATATATCTACATAAATAATACATCTATATATATATATATATATATATATATATATATATATATATCATATTATATCTATATATATCTATATATGTATCTATATATGTATACTATATATATGTATATATATCTATGTATCTATATATATGTATACTATATATGTATCTATATAGGTATACTATATTATATCTATATACGTATCTATATATATTATATATATATATATATATATATATATATATATATATATATATTTTTACTATATATGTATGTATCTATACATATGTATCTATAAATATATCTTATATATACATTATTTTTATACTTAAGTTTTTATATAGATATTTGTCCCATCTATAAACCAGAAATAGCATAAAATTAACCTAGAAATCTAGTGGGTTAAATCTATTTAATTATATTTCATCAATTAATGTGAATTATTCATGATATAGGTTATCTGGACCCCGTCACACTCTGACTTGTTTCACCCGTTTTGGACCCCAGGCGAGTACAGTCTCTGATGATTTTCTTACTGATAATTTTTATAACACATGTAGTATTGTTGTATTTGATTCCTGACACAAAGAAACACGTACTAGCATATCTTGTGTTTTTAGACTTTGATCTTGTATAATACCTGATATTCGTGTGATTCTTGAATGCTAGTCGGGGCGGAAAAATGCTAGTTTATATGTGATCATACCCTACTGTGCAAATATAATTCCTGTGCAAAGGCTAACAATACACTTCACGTATGATTAACTGGCTCCCATTGTGCAATCCTAAGCCGATCACATAATCAAACTAGTATTTCAAAACACTTAGTAACTATAGAATTCCTTGTTGATACATGACATATTCTCTGTTTATTCATTTTCTCTGTTCATTTCTTACTATGCCTTGATGTCAGTTTATTTATCCATCATGTATTACTTTTCTATCATTGTTTTATAGTCCTTATCATGTATTGAAACTGCTATTAGAATTGTACTCGTGCAATCCTGATTGGATAATATTTCAGGTAACACTTAGAAGGATCTGTCTCTCATCTATTATGGATTGTTGGGAAATAGCTTTGAGCCTGATTTTACCTCCTGGAGGATCGAGAAAGGCCGCAAGCAGGAGACTTAGTTATGACAATAGTTAAAGTTTACAAACTTACTATAGTTGTATGAGTTATGAATACAAGATTTGTACTGTAACATTTATATACATATATATACTACAGCATGTTTTCACCTACCTTAGTTTTGTGATTGAGTATCATATTTGTTCCCTTTATATTATGAGGTGTTGGTTATACAGTATTAGTTCCGGACAGCGTTCTACTGCCGACACTGCGGCGTAGGCTGGACGTACCCACGCACTCGTACCCAAACATCCGGGTGCGGGTCGTGACAACAATCCACCTCAATGTGCTATTAGCAATAAAAATAGCAACATGGTAATCACAATGTATAAGATAAAAGGACACTTCTCAGTCACATTATCTCACAAACAATATGAGACAGCACTCGACCAAGCAACCACTATTTGTTTCTTGCTCCTCCAATTAATGAGATTTCCACCGACATAAGTACAATATCCATATGCAAATCTCACATCTTTGAAGATGCATAATCAGCATTAGAATAGGACTCGATATTGAGGTGTCTATGGTGCCAGTATAATAGACTTTTTCCAGAAGATCCTTTTCACATATATCACAAACATCAATTTTTAATGTTGCATCCTAGTTGAGTCCTAACTGAGACTTATCTATGACCTCCCATCGTCAGACCAAGTATTCATATTCTAGTCCACAGGGGTATCAACCGAGAGCCAAGTAACCCGTTTTCATGTAGCAATTCATCGCATATTTCTTCTGAGAGCACCAACTCGTTTAGCATAAGCAATGTCAATACCTAGGAAATGATGAGGTTGACCCAAAACTTTGGTAACTAAGTGCTCATAGAAATATTCCTTGGTGTTGCCCTAAGCATCACTATCAGAGGCTATCATTCACATAGACCATCAAGATAAATACCGTCTTTTTTATAAAGACTGAGTGGCCTGCATAACTAAAGCCAAAACCCAACTCTTGTAACAAATTAGCTAAATTTCACAAACCAAGCACAAGGACATTGTTTTAAAACACAAATGGCCTTTTGCGCCTTCTTCTAAAATATATGAAACCAGGAGGTTGCTGCATGTACTCTCCTAAAATATATAGAAATTGGCATGCCTGCTTATTATCTCTCTCATGGCATTACTCATAAGACGGCTTAATGTCTCGCTCATGGTATTATTCATCAAACTTCTTGTGCTCTGAAATCATATTGAGAATGGCTCAACTCAATGGGATAGTTTCAGTATGTGGTGAGAGCAAGGTTCAAAGTATCGGTATCGGAATCGGTATCGGACCATTCCTATGAGTATCGGGATCGGCGGTATCGGTAGTATCGGCGGTTTCGGATCGGAGTATCGGATTTTTTGGTATCGGAAAGCAAACAACTATTAGTAAATTATTAACATTTTAGAAAATATATTTTATACATTTATGCATAATTTAAAGTATTTTCAGTATTGTTTCCTAGTATTTTTGATATTGAATGAAATAGTAGTCATCCTTGTCGATTGATTTATATGTGAGAGATAAGTTTTTCTCTTTTATATGTTTTTACAACCTTACAATGCTTTTACATCCTTTCTAATTGGTCTTTTTAATTCAAATTTTTTTGCCGAATTGACTGGAAAAGAGACCTCTAATGTCGGTATCGGTCAGTATCGGGTATCGGTCGGTATCGGATCGGGACATGCCAAACTGTATCGGTATCGGCCGTATCGGATCGGTATCGGCCGATACTTTAAACTATGGGTGAGAGTACATATTTATAGGAGACAGTAAACCTCCCAGTTTAACTCTACCTAATGTGGTACTACAAGAGTAAAAGAAGATACTAGGAATGGACATAAGAATAAAAACTCTTATCTGTAATAACATGTGTGAAGTTTTATGTTTGTTTTGATCAATAATTGCAACCATCTTTTTATATATTATGATATGGTAATTTCATAATTTTATAGGATTCTTATATTGGCTTAGAAAGTCTTTCAAAGCATGAAATGAACTACTTTAAGCCAAATAAAGTATATATTCAGCAGAGTTTGGCAAAATGTAAGTAACATATGTGCCTGTTTCAGTAATATTTCGGCTTGCTCATGCCAATAAACCAATATTGACAAGTTTCAACCAATTTCATCTTACTTGTTACCAGATTAACTCAAAAGTTAAACCAATTTTTGCCTGTTTTCGCAAGTTTTGACACATCCAAATGTCGCCCCTTCAGCCTATTTATGCAAATTTGACCAAACATATTTTTTGCAACTTAGACCAAATTTATGTCTATGACATCCAATATCGGTCTGGATCAGAAATATGTTGGTCTTTTCACACGATTTTCACCAGTTATAGCCAAATAGTCTGTATCGAGCTGTATTTATTTGTATCTGATAGGTATTATTTTGTATTTCCAAGTTAAGATCAATTTTCAGATTGTTTTGGTAGATATTTGGCCCTGGCCAATGTCGAGCTGTATGGGCCTCCTTTTTTCACTTTTGACCAAATATTAGCATGTTTTGACTGGTTTTGGCAGAAATGTCTCAGAGACCGTATTGGCAATATATCACCCAAATATTGTCACATATCGGATGTAAAAGTTTATATCAGTCTTTCCATCTCGATATCTGATACACTGATATTTGTACTTTTCTACCGATTATCAGCCATTTTTTTAATCATTACCATAAATCCTTATGACTTTTAAAGTGTGTTGGTAAGTATCTCCTCACAACACAACAAGAAAAATAATGTATAATGGGCAACAAGGAAATCCAAAGTCCACATTGCAGTGGCATTCCCTAAACCAACAAGGCCCTTTATTTTCCATTCAATGCAACAAATAGACCATCATCAGTGAAAAAATGACATGTTTAACTGAGAATTGAAAAGACTGGTAACTTGTGTTGTCTGTCCAAATTGAAGAAATTGTGATCACCTTTTATTTCAGCACTCCAAAGTTAGAGATTCATATAGAAGATGTACCTTTGGCACGGGTAAAGTACTCAGTTAGTTACCAGCTCAGTCTGGGACTTTGGAAAGTGTAATATGATTACTCGCCGATTAATCAGATTACTCAGTACACCGTTAAATATTTTCCCAAAAATAATGTTAATAATTAATAGGGATACAAAAAATAGGAAATTGTTTTTTTATAAAAAGAAAATTAATTATTAATAGAAGATAGTGTGTGTGTGTGTGTGTGTGTCAATGAGCTTCTATTTAAAAAAAATAGTCAATAATCACAACATAATTTAAAAGCACCCATGTCAAACATAAACAAGTAACATGATAATATAAAGCTAGGAATACACTATCAAGTCTCTACCACTTCGTTGAAAAGAATAAGAAAAACTAGTTCGTGAAAAACCACATCATCTTGTACAAAACAAAGTAGAATCATGCATATTGAAGCCAAAAAAAATATATATACATTCACTATTGCCAGTCGTCAGTGTGTAAACTCCGTTTTCCAAAATCTAAATTTTGAGGGCAATTTTGTCAAAACTATTTTTTATTGCTAATTGTGTTTTGTTGGTGAAAACTTGGTATCGTGGAAAAGCAAGAAGCAGAATATTGAGTTATTGCTCATGGCACAGCAGAGATGCTATATCTGAAGCATCTGCTACAAGAATTGGGAGAAGAAACAAGATCTAAAACAGCAGATATGTGGTGTGATAACCAGTCTGTTATTCATATTGCTACCAATCATGTGTTCTATGAAAGAACGAAGCACATAGAAATCGACATCCACTTCGTCCGCGATGAGTATAAAAAGGAGGTAATAAAGTTTCATCATGTGAGAACCGGTGATCAGATAGCGGATATCTTCACAAAGTCTCTTTTGGGTCCTCGGGTTCAATTTCTGTGTAAAAAGTTGGACATTATTGGCATATATGCTCCAGCTTGAGGAAGAGTGTTAAGTATTAGTAATAATGGATTTAGTCCCACATCGGGTAGAGTAATAGAGAGCGGGGTTAGCCTCTCCTATATATATGTAGTTCTCTCTTCAATAATAACAATTTTTCAATGATTCTATTCTACATCCCTGATTCTCCATGAGAATTCATTTTCCAAGATTCTGTACTAGATAGCGTAGAATTCTGAGAACTGTCTGCCAATGTGGAACTCGTGGAGAAGACATAAATCTACTCGCGACACTGACGGCAAAGGAAATATCTGTACGAGTCATAACTGCCAAGTAGTTGAGTTTTCCAACTACTTGACGATATTGATCTGGATTAGTCATCAGTTCCCCCTCGTCAGGGAGTAACTTTTCTCCTGGGTCCATTGGCGACGTTGCTCCCTTGGCTTTCATCATTCCTGCATCATTCAGTATGACTAGTACATACTTTCTCTGGGACATGACAATGTGCTTCTTTTCCCTTATGACTTAAACACCCAAGAAGTAGCTCAGCGCTCCCATATCCTTGGTCTGAAACTGCTCTCCCAGAAACTTTTTCAGTCCTGCAATGCCCTGATTGTAGTCTTCTGTACTTACAATATCGTCAACATAGATACCAAGTAGTATCCTTTCAGCTGATGTCTATCGGTAAAATACCGAATGATCCTTCTTTGATTGACACATGCCAAACTGAGTAACATGTGTAAATCGACCAAACCACGCACGAGGTGATTGTTTGAGACCGTAGAGGACCTTCCTCAGATGGCACACTTTACCCTCCCTTGCAACATACCCGGGAGGTTGCACCACATATACTTCTTCGTCAAGATCCTCGTGTAAAAAACATTCTTGACATCCAGCTGAAGTAATGGCCAGTCATAGAGAACAGTTAAGGCCAAGAGTACGCGTACAGAGGTCATTCTGGCAACTGGAAAGAATATCTCAAAATAATCCTCATTATAGGTCGGAGTCCTTTAGCCACAAGACGAGCTTTTAGTCGATCAAGGGTGCCATCCGGTTTCACTTTGATCGTGAACACCCATTTACAACCGACTGCATGTTTACCAGTCGGCAAATCAACCAAATCCAAAGTATAGTTTTTCTGAAGCGCGTTCATTTCCTCTTCTATAGCAGCACGCCAACCGGGATGTTTGAGACCCTCATCAGCAGTATTGGAAATCTGAATTCCATCAATAGTACCTATCAAAGACGGAGTGTGGCTTGCTAGCTCTTTGTAGTTATGAACATGAACATATAAGGAATGATCACGACAGGTACTACGAGGTCGAACTGATGGAACAGGTGAAGGTGAATCAGAGGAGCTAGAGGAGGATGACCCTGTGATCGTAGGCACTATGGGTGATGCGCGTCGGGCGATGTCGGTGCTGACTGAACTGGTGTCTGCGGACCGTCTGACCGGGATACTGGCTCGGTAGGGGAGGGCACACGTACGGGAGACTATTGTGTTTGAACAGAAAACAACAACAAAAATCCTCTTCTGGGTAAACCTGGGGAACTGGATTCGCAATTTGTGGAAGTGGAGGAAACTCGGTTTCAACAAAGGCAACATCCCGAGAGAAAAAAAATACCTCTTCAAGATAAGAGGAAAAACACTGATACCCTTTCTGATTCTTAGGATACCCAAGAAAAACACATTGGATTGACTTAGGATCTAATTTAGAAAGTCGGTCGGGTATCCAGAACATAACACAAGCAACCAAAAATTTTAAGAGGTAGAGAAAACGGCTCTCGATCGGGATATCAATAAAGAGCTTGTTTTCTTATGCCATTGTGTTCTTTACTTTTCTGCAATGTTGTGTCGATGCTTCTTATTCTGAATAGCTTATTTTGTCCTTGTTCAAGCCTTGGCCTTGTGCAAGCGCAACTTAGGCTTGCACGGCATCACGTCCATGCGAGGAAGATCTGTTCCGCAAGGCGCTAAGCAAGGACGGTCGGCCCCTTGCGGGAATCGGGACGTGACACAGGTCACCGTTAGCTTGGAATGACATTGGTGAGAGAGATTGGGCCCATAATTGATACTCAGACTGTGGAAGTTGTCAAGCAGGTCAAAAAGCGGCTGCGAGTTCCGCATGATCGACATTGCCATTGGGCATATCAGCATCGTAGGCCTCTAGAGTTTTTTGTTGGCGATTACGTATTTTTTTGGATTTCGTCCACCCGTAGAGTCATTAGATTCAGGGTTCGCAGGAAGCTTAGTCCACGATACGTTGGGTCGTTTGACATTCTCAAGCGGGTAGGGGATGTTGCTTATCACCTTGCCCTTCCGCCTTCGCTTCGTGAGGTGCATGATGTATTTCATGTGTCTCAATTGCGTAGGTATGTCCTAGACCCGAGCCATGTCCTCGTCCATTCTGAGCTAGTCGTGGGTACCGACTTGTCTTACGAGGAATAGTCTGTGTCCATTTTGGACCGAAGAGAGAATGTACTCAAGAACCGGACTATTCGTCTTGCCCATGTCGCTTGGGGGCACCACTCTTTAGGGTAGTCAATGTGGGAACGCGAGGACGATATTCGGTCTCGGTATCCGCACTTATTTGACTCGTAAGGTATATTTCTTCATATGCCTTTTTCCAATTCCGTGATCATTAATCACCTTGCTATAATGCTATTAATATTCTGTGTATATTATTTGTTTTGCTTGTATATTGCCTATGTTTGCTTATAGCTAGATGTGCTTGTCCTGATATCTCTAGTTGCTTTAGTCCTGAAATTTCGAGGACGTAATTTTTCTAAGGTGAGTAGAGATGTCACTCCCCTATCCCGTATACTTGGAATATACTCAAGTTGGCACAATTTTTGGTAGTGTTTTCATTTATGACGCACTTTGGGTATACTTCAAGTGCACGGTTGAATGAAAGATTGGCGCACATTAGCTAATATCAATGGTGTGGTGGTGGTAGGTAGGGTGTGTGGCTTGGATTTGTTGGAGAGATCTGACGGTTCATCAACCTCTTTGCCTATATATATCCTTGTTCTCATTCTCTCTCCTCACTTGTTCATTTCTCTTGTTTTACTCCTAGTTTTCTTCATAGGCAAGTACATCTTACAAATATGAAGAAACATGATCGAGTATAGTTTTATTCTTAGTAATTGTTGTTGTAATTAGTTTCTAGTAATGTTCTGATTATAGTTAGTTTTTGGAGTTTCCAGATTTGAGGTGGTTAATAGTTTTATCTTGATTTTATTATGAGAGTATTCATGAGTATATTTTCCTAGGAAATGATCCCCTAAAAATGAGGTATTTTCAAAAGATGTTCCATGATTTCGAGCTTGGATTTTCTCTTGATTTCTGGTTCTTGTTAATTGAGAATTGGAGCAATGTCATAGTCTCAAGCTTGAGCTCTGAGTGCATCAATGGTGGGTCGGTTGGAGAAGAAGAACAGTGACAAGAATTACACATGAGGATTTGCACTATAGGCACATGTTGAATATTACCCGCATTTTATACTCGTGCGTACTTTGAGAGTACTGCCAATTTCTTATAAAAGTATGTCAAGGGGATAAATTTTTGGAAAAATCCTTCTTGGCGCACTTTTGAAAGATTTTAGCCTCTGGCGCACAATTGATGTATTATCGAACGAACCGAACAAAAATGTGCCAGTCTCAGCACACTTTTGACCAACTTCCTCCTTGACGCACTTTTTAACCAAATCAGCGGACCGGCACACAATTGACACATTGTGCATTAGCTATCAAAAGTGTGCCGCTCTTATACACACAACCCTTGGCGCATTTTTTGGATGCTCAACGGTTGGCGCACTTTTGATGGATTAATAACCCAGCACACTTGTTAACTCTTGGCACACTCTTGCTCGGTTAAGCCTTGACTTGGGCACGTCTCAATTCCCGAGGCCCTCGATTGTCGTGCCCTCGACTGAGGACTCGTGTTTTGTCTTGTAGTTGTTTTGCACTTGCAAGGTGCGCCACTTCTTATTCTCGTAACTCTTGTTTTGTGCGCCAGTTTGCTTACATGAGTAGAATGCGCATATTCTTGTAATTCTTGATTTTGTGCACCACATCTTCCTGCTGCTCTATTATCGATTTTGTGCGCCATGTTATCGACTTTTTCGCCATGACTTCTGGAATCTAGTGTTATAGGTTTGTGTGTCATGTAGTCGCTTGCTCGCGCATAGTGCGTCGCTATTCCTGACTAGCCTATATGGGCACTTGCAAAGTACGTCACGTCGGCCCAGGATATCTTGTGATTGATTGTGCATGCATGGGTTCTGTTGTGCACTTGATGTCTATTCTAGATTAGTTGAGCTTGACCATGATTGATAATCTATGATCCCAGAATTTGAGGAATTGATGAGGCATTCATGATCATGACTCGATCATATGATATATGAGATTCCTAATTAATTATGACTCCTGACTTGATCAAAACATTATTCATGTGACCAACTGATAGGTTTGGTATCCTGACTTGGTTATTGTATTCGTGCCGATACACTTGTCATGCTCGCCTGTTTATAAAGGCCACACTGTACACTGAGTGTGGGACATTGGCCAACATGTACACTGTACGTGACATGATTCCTGCTCGGTACATAATATTATATTTCTGAATTCTTGGCACGGAAATGATAATCGGTCAGAACCATAACGTGGCTAGGTTATTACTGGTTTGAATGTTGCATCTACATTTTGGTGGATCCAGACTTGACTCATTATATTAAATGGATTCGTATCAAATGTGTTTGTACTCTGTACAACATCATTAAGGAGAATATTTATGTGGCCACGGCAGGGAATTCTATATCATTGTAGAGTTAATTAGGTAACATAAAAGCTTATTAGAACATGGGAGAAGACGGCATCTCGAGATCGTGCGTGATGGGCCGTCCCGTAATAATTTCTATGGCGTGCAAGGCTAATCACAACAGATATTGTATATCATCAGCATGTAGTGGAGTGCAATATTCGACCTTTTTATATTTAAGACCGAGCCAACATTTTTCCTATATGAAGGTTGGAACTTTTATTGATTTATCAGCGCGGTGACCCTATGGGAACTGGTGCGACAATTAGCGCAGTGGCCCAACGGCATAACTTCCTACTTGTATAATATTGGCTCGGTTAGCCTTGCTCGACATGGCACGATCAGAGGATGCTCATTATTATTATATCTAGGATAACCCAGACTCCACATAACAAGCCGTAACATTATTTCGTCGTACTAAACTGACTTGGTTGTGATTGTAATTCTGCCAGTAGCTTAGGGACATTGACTGTCATAGTGTGGTGTTCAACTTCTATCCTTGTTTGGTTGGGGAGTTGAGTCATTATGCTATGATGGAATATGGACCGAACTATGACACAGAAATCATAAATCCTAGCTTGACCATAATCATGGGACGTATATTATCTTGGGTGGCATAGCATTTTCTGTCCTTGTTTGGAGAAGGAGTGCCATGTTATCCCAAAGATGGAGAACGCGCCAATGATTTTTGGCTTTGCAATATATGCTTGATCTGGTTTGTGTTTCTTCATTCGTGCTTCCTTGTGGTACTTACGATTTGGGGTCTAACTCCACTGGTTTTGTATGGCCAGGTTTTGAGCCAGCACCAGAGGATCCAGTTTATCCCCCTTACGATGACGCGCACCAGACGGATGGTCGCTGAAGGGCACCAGTGGGTTTATTGATCACTGCTCGTCTTGTACATTATACTCTTTTAGGCGTTTAGCCACCGACACTTGTTAGCCGACTTGTCTGGACATCAGTTCATTTTTACACAACTGTAATATAATCATACTGCAGCCGATTTCGGTTGTGTAACTATTGATATTCTGCCAGCCTAACATTTGATGGCTAGATCTCTAGAACATTCCAATGGAGCATTTGGGACGCCTTACGGCTTTATCTCACATGTTCTATGTTGTTGTTACTTGCTTGAATGATTGAGACATAGTCGTTCTGATACTCTAGGAGACTTGATTGTAGCATGCATTCCCTTATCTTTCTTCTGTCGTGGCTGTCGTACGACGTTCTATACCTTGTACGGGGGAGCTGGCCATGTCCGTCTTCGTATTTCGGTACTGGGACGTGACAGAGACAAGTCACGTTTTCCATCAAACGTCGTTGCTAGGACCTCCCATAACTCCTTTACCGTGTTCGTGTTCTGAACCATGTCCTCCATCGATGGTTCCATTGAGTTCATCAAATGTGTAAACAGTCGACTATCATCCGTCTCCCACTGCTCAAATGTGGGATCAGTCGTCTCCGGAGGGTTGTCAGTCAGATGCTTAGACAACCGCATCCCCGAAATATTTTCTCAACCTTTTTCTGCGATGTTGAGTAACCATCTGGTCCGTCCAACCGCCGATCGACGAGTCGAATAGAAGAAATTGTCGTGCCAGTGCCCGTTGGTCCCGCCAAGGCGTTCCCGACACCGGTAGTAGTATCACTGCTAGCCGCCTTAGTGTTTGTCATCCTGCAAATGCACTTGATTCGACCGTCGCTAGATCTTTCCAACCCCAATAATCACATCAACTTTACCGGTGCGCTATCAACGTGGCCAGAATAGACACTCGCATAAAAAGTAGAGATCGTATGGGGATCACACAAGCCAGGACAGAGAAGCAACCCAGATGACTCTCTTTGTAGATCCTGATGTGGATATATGGGTAGGAAGGAAACAAAGATCTACGTAAACAAGCAACTTGTCTATTCTTTGTTAACTCCAGAAGTCGTAATCTAGGAACAGAGGTTCTACAAACAAATCATTGTCTACCCTCTGACCGCCGTTATACGACATTTAAAAAAAAAAATTGGTATTAGGGTTTAGACGGGGAAGGAGGGACAGGGGCTGCATATTAGGATTAGGGTTTTGGGCTGGAGGTCTTGGGGGGGTGTAATGTCCCGCAACCGCAAGATGCATTACGTTGAGTCGGATTAAAAGAGACAATAGTTGGTTACATTTCGATTTGTTGGATTTGGGAGCAAGTATTGATTTGAGTTGATTTCATGTGCAGATCGCGTGCGGAGTTCGATGGGATCAGGTGTTCGTTCAGAGCAGTATTGGGATAGCGGAATTGGAGCGATAAAGCCGTCTTTCTTAGTCCGATCGGTCGGATGATTTGGAGAGCATGATCTGCTCGCACGGTCATATCAATTGAGTAGATCGTGCTTTGCATCGAACCACAGATTCAAGGGATCAGCCGTATCAGCAAGGAAGGATGTTTAGCGGATTCAGACTTAGTGAGTGGGCTATGTCCCTTCTCCTCTACTCCTTAATGCCAAATAATATAAAACACATGTAATGGTTAGAACACTTGGAACTGGAACATGAAAATCACCGCACTATGGCGTGTGCGTCGTTTGGTTGGATAGAATTTATCGAGCGAACGAGAAGCCTATATAACGTGTAATGGATAGAATAGGTCATTCATCATTGCTATGAAACTGATCCTAAGACAAGACTAGAAAGATAACTTAATAGATGATGCACGGAACCTATATAACGTATTTGGATTTGTCGAGCGAATGAGAAGCCTCCCCACCAGTGCATTCATGTACTCATAATGTACTGATAACCCACCAGATTGCTTGTAGGGTGCGGGAGAAACTCGTTCGGTGCGGATGCCTCCTTCGTGCGTGCTAAGGCGTGGAGTTCACTCTGGAGTCTTAGAACGTTGCGTCCGAAATTGAAGCACATATACAAGACATAATGTTGGAACATCGCATATACATCATTCCACAAATGTAGCCACTTGGCACGCTTTTACTGTTTCAGAGAGAGGCTTGAGCGACTTATAATCTCGGTCTAGCGCCGCCTGTAACACTTGTTCAATATCAATAAAGAGCTTGTTTTACTTCTATACTTGTGTTATTCAATGCTTCCACTATTGACGACTATGTTAACTTGTTACCAATCGCTTGTGTTTTTATTTCGCTGCACTCGGACAATCTGTGCGACTCTGCGGATCAGACCTCTTACCGCATGTTTGGATCATGGTCTTGCACGGACGCGAGTTACACTCGTGCGGCATCACGCCCAGAGGGGGAACGATCGTCCCGCGGGAGCGCTGGTGCGGTGATTCGTGCCTAGCAGGGACGGTCGATTGTCTGCGGGAGATCGGGACGTGACACGAGAAGTCAAACAAGACGGTTCAAAATTTTGATGGATTCAGAACAGAATGAAGGAGTGATGGTAGACGGTTTCAACGAGCGCAATTCGACGATTTGTGGCTTGGATAGATAGTAAGACTCTAGATGAAGTTTAGTTGACAGATCGTCAATAGTAGTGAATTAAGTGCTCGGATTCAGAAGTTCGTTCGGATCGGATTGTTGGGTTATGGTTCAGATTGCATATGAGATATAGCATAGTTCGTAGTAACTGTCCATCATGATGACTTACATTTTCGAGCGTAGCTTCGGGACAGCCGATCCTAGAGACTTAACTGCCAAATCGAAATAAATATTATAGACCCATAGAACGACCCTTGCGGCGACGCATTTGGGAATGCGTCTAGGGTGGATGTGAGTGGTGTATGTTGGAGATAGGCCTAAGTGACTGAGTGTTGGATTTGAGAGATCCTTGGGATAGCCTTCAGCTGTAGATGTAGCCAGAAGATCGAAGCGATGGTGAAAATGGCCTAAGTCAACTAATAAGATTCGGAATCGGAGATTTTTGAATATGGCATCGCTTCTGACTCGTCGTACCCCAGAAAGGTATACCATTCATATGAATTGACGACTGTGTAACTAGCTTCGTGAAGTTAAAGCCGCAGCTCGTTCAGATCAAATCCTTGCACTACCGGATGGGACAGATATGCCTCAGATCTACAAGATAAAATCGGACTTGGTTTGTAGTACGTGCTCATGCAAAGGTGATATCCTGTGCTTCAAGACAGTGAAAGTAGCACGAAGAACTATTTTATGCATGACCTAGAAATTGTGGCGAGTGTCCGCGTTGAAATCGTGGCAACACTATTCCTATGGCGTGGCGGCAAAATCTTCGTGGATCACATGAATCTCAATATAGATGTTCACCCAGAGAGGTATTCAGATTAAGGCAGAGATGTTGGGCCGAGCTGATCTAAGAGCATAGTTCGATGTTTGGATAAGTCGCCTACCTGGGATAGTATATGTTGTAATGATCGTTCGGAGCATGAGATGATAGTTAGAGACGGTGCATGCGGAACATGATGTGATTGGAGACATGCTAAGTTTTGTTGGTTGGGCTTGGACGGTACTAGTGAGAATTCAAAAATAATTGGATGATACGGCCTTGCAGAATACTAGTTGCGTTTGGGATGCGTAAGTACTTGGAGCATATGTTGGATCTTGCTAGAGAATGGACCGAGTCGGAATACGAACTGATTTAAGTCAGGTGGAGAGATTGTCAGAGGAGAATCATTGTATTTGAGAATAGCGCTTGTGCGAATGTGTTGTGGATGAACGTCAGGTCGGTTCAGTCGAGAGTGAAGTGATGAATGTCTCAGACATGAAGTTACCCTTGTAACTTGTCCAAATTCGTTATCGCTAAGCTCGGCTGAAATGAATGTATTTCAAGGACGCCTTAAATATGTGTATGTTCCAAACTAAACGATATATTGAATTTGAATTGAGCTGCAAGGAGGATGTGGGAATATAGAATTTGTGCGAGCGTTCAGCGCGAAGCGAGATGTTAGGTCTGGATCAGAGGAATATGAGTTGCATGGAGCAGAGGTATGAAATGATCAAGCAGTATACAAGAAAGAAATGATACTGGTTTAGTTCGTGGACAAACTTATTCTAAGTGGTATATTATGTAATCTCCCATAACCGCACGGTGCATTACGCTGAGTCGGATTAAACGAGACAATAGTTGGTTACATTTTGATTTGTTGGATTTGGGAGCAAGTATTGATTTGAGTTGATTTCATGTGCAGATCGCGTGCGGAGTTTGATAGGATCAGGTGTTCGTTCAGAGCAGTACTGGGATAGCGGGATTGGAGCGATAAAGCCGTCTTCCTTAGTCCGATCGGTCGGATGATTTGGAGAGCACGGCCTGCTCGCACAGTCATACCAATTGAGTATATCGTGCTTTGCATCGGACCACGGATTCAAGGGATCAACCGTATCGACAAGGGTGTTTAGCGGACTCAGACTTGGTGAGTGGGCTATGTCCCTTCTCCTCTACTCCTTTATGCCTAATAATATAGAACATACGTAATTATTAGAACATTTGGAACTAGAACATGGAAATCACCGCACTGTGGCGTGCATAGAGTGTGCGCCGTTTGGTTGGATAGGATTTGTGGCTTGAGTTGGTCTTGCGTTGGGCAGTTGAAGCTTGAGTGGATATTGGTTGAAACATCGAGGCACTTCGGGCGAGCGAGCGTGCATCCGTGCACGAGTATCAAGTTAGACGCTTTGTCAAACAAAGCGTGCAGTTGTGATTCGAAACCAGCCAACTGCATCGGAGAGGACATTGTGCCACTGTTGGAGCATTGTGCCACGAAACTTTCGGAGCGAGGAGTGTTGCACCAATTGGAGCACTATGTCGAGGAGCGGCATGGTGCATATGGAGATAACTTGAGATGGTGCCTTGGGCTATAGTTGAAGAATGGTTATGGTGAATTGGATGGATCGAGGTAAAAATCGTTTGGTAGGGCGAGAAGGCCCGATTCTCTCGTCGTACCTACTGTTGGAGTATTGCATTGGTCACGGACAACCTGTTGCGCACAGGATTTGGTTTTCTCGAACGGAATAGGCTCCGGGGCACCGGGACCGTTCGGCCATGGAGGAAACAAATGGTAATGTGCCTTAGGCACGGTACCGGCAGTTCGAGACGACCAGGCGGACTAGTTACTCAGCACTGGATCGGGTCGAATTGTAGTTGGATAGTCCTTTATGGCTTGGCCAGTGACTTCATATAGATAAGAGTTGGTTTGGTTTGTGCATTCGTGTAGACGGCGACACCACCTTGCCTAGGGCAAGAGTGCGCGCATCGGTGATTGGTTTTAGCGAGGCTTGGATTGTGGCATGGTTCGAGGATGGATATTGAAGCTTGGAGTGCGATGTGGTTCGATAGGTTCGCTTTGCTTCGGGTTTGAGTAGAACGGTTTGCATGCTTAGTTTCCTTTGAGTTGGATATAATTGCTAGTATATTTGCTTGAGTTGAATGCTTGCATGCTTAACCTGATTTACAGTTTTTCTTAACATGTCATACCTCTGCCATGAAATGGAATCTAGGATTCAAGTAGTAAGATCACCATATAACGGTTTGCATTCACTATCTATTTAGTGTCGGTTTAGACGAGTGGGTTACCCCGCTCACAAGTACGGCTGTGTACTGACCCACGTTTGTGGACATTATTTCCAAGTACACAGGTGTAATGGCTCTGCTTGGATATATGGGATATGATGTATGGAACGGTAAGTACCTTTGTGGGCAATAGAAAGAGCAAAAGTATTGCATCGCCTTTGTGGCATTCTCCTTTGTAGCATTTTCATTTGGATCATTTGAGCGCTTCGCTGCATATACTCTGATGTGTGCTTGGTACACAATACTTGACTTTTGCTGCAACTTGGTCGTTTCGATGATAACCATGACGTTTGACGTCATCGCCTTGTGCGAGCGCAACTCCAGGCTCGCACGGCATCACGTCCCGATGAGAACGATTGTCCTACGGGAGCGATGTAACGTGGTGATTCACATTCAGCGGGGACGATCGAACTTGTAAAAGATTGGGGCATGACAAATTAGTATCAGAGTGTCCGGTTCATTTTCTCGGACTATCCTTTGGTTATCGCAAACTCTGATAACATGTGGGGCGTGACAGGGGGGTCGGCTGGCAGGGGGTCGGCTAGCAGTGGGGTCAGTAAGGAGAGGAGGGGACTGGCGGGCAGAGGGGGGGAGGCCACGAGGAGGAGGCAGGGGCGGGTGGCGGCCAGGAGGCGGAGACGGGTGGGGCTAGGATTTAAGAGAAGTTGGAGGAGAGAGTAAGAGTTTTGGCTCTGATAACATGTAGAGTGAAAATAATGGATTGATCTTTATTGATGAAAATACTACATATATATATGAGAGGCTAACCCCTCTCTCTATTATTCTATCCGAAGTGGGACTAAATCTCATTACTAATATAACACTTAACATGTAGAAATAGGTTGAAAATGCTAAATCACCATTAATTCTAGATGCTTAGATGCTTAAATATGTAATTAGAACACTAGTGGATTAGTATCCACCAAGTGTTTGTGTTGTGTCTCCAAAGAGATCTGTGTCATGATATGGTTTGTGCAAGTCTTTGTGTCCTAAATAGGATACCTAGTGTGGTGTCACGATACTACGTGATACGGATGGTTAGAAGTTGAGATACACTAGTGTTTGTGTTCATAAGTGTCATTTGGGTGTTATGTATACATTTAGATATGCCTTTAATTTGAATATAAACCATGCTAGGAAAATAGATGGTTATACTCTCATTATGTTTAGATTCATATGATATCTATGTTAATATATATATATGCTTTTGGGTAATATGCAAGAGAGTAGGTTGATATTGAGTCTCTTGAGATACCAAAATGGTATAATGAGAATGGTATCCTTGAGTTCGAGTATCAAAGAGTGATACTTGGTATCATTAAGTTTGAGTATCATAGAGTGATACTCGGTATCATGGATATCAATTAGAATGGTATCCTATATTGGTGTTGAGTATTCAATTAGATTTGGTATTCTATTAGTGTGTTTTGTGCCTTTGTGATACTAAATTGGTATCATGAAAAATTGGTGTTAGTGTATCATAGAGTTAGTGTCCTAGTGTCTAGTGAATACTAGTGTGTGTTATAGAGGTGAGTGTATAGAGGAGGGAGATGGCCGAAACTGAGTAGTAGTGAAGAGGGAGGGAATGTTCTGTTCTGAAACAAAACAGGAGCAGCAGCAGCAGTATAAGCAGCAGCAGCAGCAGCAGTAGGCTTTAGGGGCACTGTTGTGCACAGTTTTGAGTGCAAATGAGAGTGAGTATCAGGTATCAATGTGATACTTGAGGGTAAAGGTTAGTGTCTATATATATATATATATATATATATATATATATATATATATATATGAGATACCACGATACAAGTATACTAGTGTCTAGATAAGGTATCCTATAGGTAAGTGATGAGGGGGTATCAAGTGAAGGTAGTGTGTAGGATACAAGTGGGTATCCTAGAATGTGTTAGATATGTTAGTGTCATGAATTGATATTGGTATCAAGATACAAAGTGTATAGGTAAATTAGTGTCAAGTATAGTTAGTGTCTTGTGTAAGGGTTAGTGTTTAATATAGTATGAGTGTAGTATTGTGTCTATCAATGAGATACATAGTCACCTTTATGTCACATAGGTGATAACTATAGGTATTACTTATCATAAGTAGGTGTTAGTGATCCATAATACAAACCTATCTAATATAAACTCAATTGACCTAGAATTGATCTAGAGACCTAATAACTTAATGGATAAGTCCATTATTGCTTTCAATTCACCTATTGATATTGTAAATTATTAATATAGGGCACTTGGATTGTAAATTAATAATATAGGGCACTTAGATTTTCGATACTGACTCTGACCCGTATCACCCTCTCTGGACGACAGGCGAGTACATTCTCTGATTGTTTTCAGTATCTTGATAGTTCTATACTTCATATTATAGTTATGCTTGATTCTCACGCTTGATACACTGATTGATATTATATGGACTCATAACCTGTATCGCGATTCTCATGTTGGTCAAGTTGTCAAGTTTGTCATGTTTATCATGTTGTTGTTCATGTTCATGTATCTCATGTCTATTTTGCTTAATGATTATCATGTTTATAGAATCATTGTATCACGCATGAATCTATGAGTATTTGTCGGGAAAGGAGGAAATACTAAGTAGATGTGTGATCAAACCTATATTCATGTTGGATATCTAGATTGATAGTTAATCATACATTCACGTATGATTATGTCGTACCCTAGCTCGTCTGATAGCCATCGATACGATGTGTCGTATTACCTTAGTCGATCACATATTGAAGGTAGTATTTTAAATCACTTATTTACAGTCTTTTCTTTTATCATTCCGATACTTTGTTATCACGTATTATGGTTTCTCATGATTACTTGCTTTATCACATGTTGTCATGTCATGATTCTGATTTACCGTCTATCATGTATTACATGTCTATTGCTGTTTTATAGTCTCTATCGTGTATTGGAACTGCTTTCATTGATGTACTTGCTCCAATCATGACTGAATGTTGATATATATAGGAGATGTTGTGCCCACGTTCTTGGACTTCAGGATGATGCTAGTTGAGACCGGTCTTGATGTACCATTGACCGTGAGTTGGCCTTTGGAGAAATTTAGACCAGTATTCTCTATTTAGTATTATGTTTTAGTTGACCGACCGGATTTGTCTCTGGATCATTATTCGACTTGTATAAACAGTTATGGATTAAACTGGTAACTTTGGATGAATTAGTGACATTATTTTAGAGTTATCTTTCCTTATTCATTTCTTCCTTTAGCATGATGTGATTTGAGTACTTATTGATATTGTTGGATTTGTATTAAGGGATCACTTGTATTGAGGTCTAACCAGCGTTCTACCGCCGACACTGTGGCATAGGCTGGACGTACCCACGTACTAGTGTCCGATCATCCGGACGCAGGTCGTGACACGGTGTTCTGTCATCATTGATAGCCTAGTTTGTCACCCTTTTCTTCTCTAACTCTTGTGGGAAGAAAGAGGAAGTTACAGAAGAGAAATAAAGGGATTGAGAATTTGGAAAGAAGAAATTAGGGCTGTCAATAAGGACTTTGGGGTTTCGATCGGTTTTATCCAGGAAACTGAATGTTTTGATTCCCGGTATTTGATTTTGACAATCAGGCCAGGACAAAGCATTGTATCAATTAATTGTCTTTAACACTGAAGGTGTTATGGAGATTGACAATCAAGACTTTGTGAGTTCTTTGCTAACAAACTGTCAAGATGGAAGGTTTAGCACAAAAATTTTGTAATATCAGCCACCTACCACGTCTCTTCGATCAATAGTTGTCCTAACTAGGTCAAAAAATTCAATCAAGGAGAACCAAAGTATTACCTACATCATTGGCTACACTGGATCATAATAGTATTCGGTAACTATAACAAGCATCACCTAAGTAGAGATTTTTGGGGTTGTCACATGGACAAATAGAAATATGATAGGTTAAGGAAATAGCGCAATGAAATATTGAGCAATAGTCCAATAAAAACTCTACATAAGCAAGCAAAGTAAGCATTTTTACTACCTATCTAGGTGAAAGAATATGTAGTATAAACAGGCCTTCATAAAGGCAATAGCAGTATAATAAGACTTTGTGGGTTCCTCCTACCAAACTGGCAACATGAAAGGGTTAGCGCAAGAAATTTGTGACCTCAACCACTTTCCACATATCTTCATTCATTAACTGTCCTAAACTTGATACTTCTCAATCATGGAACTTATTATTCAAATGTTCAACCAAAGTAGCCCAAAGCATTAGCTACACTAAAGACATGAACAATAGTAATTCATTACGTATAACAAACATCACACCTAGTATACAAATTAAATTGCCACAAGGACAAATAGAAAAATCGATAGGTTAGTTAGAAAGTAAATAACACAATGAAATGGTGCAATAAAAGCAATACCAGGATAATATTCAGTTACCTAATGGGGAAGAGAACCTATACCAAAGGAAATTCAAAATAAAATCGTAAGCAAGCAAAAATATAGTGTAATTCAAGATTTACCTCTGTGAACTCCTGATTTGAAATGGTGTCAATAGTAACAACTTCTGTTTTGTCCAAATTTAAAATTTCCAGTGTATAATCTGTTGCCTTCCTGCCAGTTTTGTACTTTTCTGTTGCCTTAGATGTCCCTTTATAGATTATACAAATGATATATTAGTGACAGGTTATGAAGGCATACCCACAAAAAATTGTCCCCAAACATTTGGGCTCAACCTCAATTTGTGCTTCCAGAAAATAAAAAATATTAAGCAAATATTACCTACAACTTGCACTAGTCGATAGAGATCTTGCTTCTGACCCGTACCAGAAATCCTTATCCTCACGAAACAGCCAACAACATTCTCATTGAACTTATCTACATCGTCAAGCAAATCCTCCATCAAGTTGCGCCGTAGGTATATTAAGTTGATGTTATGAACATCTATTGCTGCATAGTCATCAAGATTGCTCTGTGGTTCTTTTTCCTCGACTTTTTTCCGACTTTTCCTTCTCTTGTCGTAACTTAGTTTCATTGCTCCATCATTGTATCCTTCAGCATCATCCTGACCAAAATCTGGATCCAAAAGTCCCCCTTCATTGTCATCCGTGACAACCTGTGTAGGCTCCTTGATAAGAAAGTGTGATTCGAGAAGCTTGAGCATTTCAAAATGCCCTACTCTTGCTTTCCCAAACAAATTCTCTAGCCTTGGATCACAGACAATTTGGCTTTTTCTACGAGGATCACGAAGGTTATTTTGCTTTATATACTCAAGTAAAAGAGACTGAACATCAAACTGGGATACGACAGACATATCACCACCTTTCATATGCGACACAAATTCAAGAAGCTCCTTTGAGGCCCACTTGGTGCCCTCAGTTATAAATGCCCCACCATTATCAACTCGTATGGCAGTCATATCAGCAGCATTTGCACGTGAACGTTTTCTTCCTTTCTTCTTGGAACTGCTACTTTCATGGCGTCCTGAAGAGCTGTCCGAACTACCTCCTGGGTCATCATTAGCATTGTATGATTCATCAGAGGACTCCTCATTACGAGCTGAAGCACCTGATCCTTTCAGAGGGCTTTTAGCATTTTTTAGCTCTTCGAGAGTCAATGATAGTCTTGCTTTCACATCAAACCAGTAATACTTAAACAGGCATTCGAAAGTATTGCTGTCATCAAATTTGTCTCCAACCTGTGTATTGAACCAACTTGATCAATATAACATTTTAGTAAAAAAATACTTGAAATAACTTTCATTAAGAAAAAAGTGTAACCCAGCAATGCGCATGCATATACATACACATCCATGCATGCATATATACAAGCATACATACATGTACACATACATGCATGCATACATACACATTCATGCATGCATCAATCCATCCAGCTACATAAACACACATACATATAGTTGAGAAAGGCTCTATTCAAGTGGCATACTTCATTGTACATATATATAAAAGCATCCTCATATTACTCACCTGATGAGGGACTAAAGTTATCCGGTTCGAGTTAATAGTAGCTGAGCCTGTTTAGATTGCTTTTAATTGAGTTCCCTCTATTTATTTTCCTTTTAGTTGAGTTCGGGTCCAATTGGATCTATTTTAGTCTATCGAGACTGAGTCGAAGTCAAGTTTAGTTAGCTCACAATTTTACTTTAATTAGGACTTCCTTTATTTGGACTTGTTTTCCAAGTCTACAAAGTCTTTGAATAAATGTAATCAGACTTTCATTTTCATTGATTGACTAAGTGGTTGAATAATTTGAGATTGCATGCGAATTGCAAAATTGGCATGGGGCCAACGGTGTAAAGCCCGAAAACCTAAACTTTGGTGTGAAGCTAAGAAAAAACCCGATCTCTAATTTATATTTTCTTCCCCTCCACCCCCTTTACTAGCTGAATATACCAACCCCACTTCCTCTTGCACATGAGCCCCATGTTTCCACTATCTCATTTTCAGTACCCAACCAAGCCACCTATCATCCCTCGACACCAACAAGCCTGACATTCATGTTGTTGTCTTGCCAACCAAGCCTTCGAAAAAACAACTGAATCCCCTCCATTTGTACAACCAGACAAATATCCCCCACCCCACCCCCCCTTTTTTCCTATCACAAATCCAAAACATCCATCCCCTTTTCACCACTACAAATTCAAAAACCCAATCACCACATCCATACAAGTCAATACCCGAACATTGAATCAAGGGTTACCACAAGGTCCGAAATATCAGTATCTGGATCGTGTTCGTCCCTTCCTTGTAGGTATCGGTATCGACCATTTCGGTAATTTCGTCTTTTTGGATCTGAGTATCGGATCATTCGTTTTAGAAAGACAAAAAAGATTAAAAAAAAAGTCTTTTAAAAAGATTTAAAAATATTTGATATATTTAGATATTATATGTTGTTTCTCGTTAATTTTAAATGGAATAATATTAATATGAATTAATTTTGTGAAATTATGGATATACAACTTCAAAAAATGGTAATGGTTACAATTTATCAATAAGGAATCATATTGATACACTTTAATATTGTTAGTGAATTATTGCGTTGACACTATTTTTCTATTTTTTTATCAATTTTCTTTGCCAAATTGATTGGGAAAGAGTTCACCAACGTCGGTATCGGTAGCGGTTGATAGGGAAAGAGTTCACCAGCGTCGGTAGCGGTTGATATCGGATTCGGACATGCCAAATCATATTTGTATCAGTCGTATCTTATCGGTAGTCGATACTGCAAACTATGGTTTACCATCAAATCTTGGGCAAGAAGGCTTATAGGCGGAGGAACGTCTTCAATGAGAAATTTCGGACAAAGTTCCATTGTGTTGATCTCTCCCACCAATTGTCAGGTAAACTCTACAATTGCTTTATCGATTGATTGCAAACTTTTAAGATCACTTATAGTGTTTTATCTTATTGTTCCAACCCCCAAGCCAACCCACTTGTGTAAATATAGATCATGTATATATTGATTTTTGGTTTATGATATTAATATTTGCGGCTTTATCATAGTATCTTCATAAATAATAATACCAGTCCAAGTTTATTTGCGACTTGCAAGTGTACGTCAAAGCGTAATGATGATGTACACCGTATACGGTTGAACCGAGCACTTATAGCAACTAAACTAAAGGTTCCCGGTTATAGGAGTACATAGTTGTCAAAAACAAGCCTTCGAATACGTGCTTGCAAGCCCTTCGCTTCATACAAAAGAGTGCCTATACATCAAAATCGGCGCCTAAACGCACACCTAGGGTGAGCCGATGAAGAGCCTAGGCGCGTGCATGGATTACTCTACTTATTTTAATTTTTCTTTGTATTGAGAAAAAGACCAAGGACCCAAGGCATGATACATAACACATAACCGAGGGGGTTACAAAATCTATTTTATCTCTCGCACATAAATAATCAATATGTACATAATCCCCAAATTTGAGATACCTCTCTCACATAAGTCGGTCGCCTATCCGAAGACCATGTCGACCACCACCAACTACCAACCTTTGTGACCGCATCAACACCATGTCGACAACTACCATGCTCTTCCTCTTCCTCCACCATGCTCTTCCTCTTCCAATCTTGACTTAATCACCAACTACCCCTACCAACCTCGAAAATCACGACAACTCCAAGGAAAACTTTCCTTTTTTCCTATCAACATCCCATAAAATGTTTGGGAACAAAATGCTAAAAAACAAATAATGTTTTTAATACCAAACAAATTGAAGGCATATGCAAAAATATATATAATATATAAATATACATGATTTTATCCTATTTGTGCATTATTTTCCTATGAACGCACCTTACTCTTGTGCTTTGCGCTAGGCTCTAGAGTCTAGACGACCATAGCGCCTAGGCATGATTTTCGCCTCTAACAACAAAGGGAGTACCTAGTTGGGTATTGGATTATATTCCAAAAAGAGAGGTTAACAACTTGACAGAGTGGCCTACATCATAGGCTATGCAACTAGATTTTTTGGGGCTATGTAACTAGAAGTTATATCAAGCTTGTTAGGTATCATTTGGCATATGGATGACCGAACATTGAACCGCCTGCAGAACCTTACGTAATAGCTTTACTTGATCACCCACTAGGATTCTAAACATTTCAATGTATACGAGTTCCTTGGATTAAGGCGTTATAAATGTCTTGTGCATCGATTTTGTACTTTGATCCCACTCAATTTATCTAATAAAATGGATCAAGGATAAGAACAGATGTGTATGGGTATAGTGGTTGGTATCACACATAGGACATGGCACTCCAGTAAAAGAACATTGATAACATCATGAATTTTCATCATATCTTTAGGTTGGAAGTCCTCGGTCGAGACGGACATCACGTTGTAACCAAGAAGATGAATCTCGATGATAAGGGATTAATAGTGGAGTTTGGTGATTCATTATGATCATTATAGTATCTAACACGACACATATGAAGACAGGAGGAACATGATCAGTTGTGACACTTATTCTTCGTAGGCACAAGCCTTTTGAGTTGGTTAAGGGGCCATAGCATACTGCTAGGTGTCACTCATGAAAACAGACGACCAGGACTTTTTCAGTAAGAGGCATATTGAATTCAAGTCATTTAGTAGGTAATCGTCGGTGTTTAGTTTTGCATCTGCGGCTCAACCCACCAAGAGCCCAACGTGTCAGACACCAAGGAAGCATTAGAGTTTCAGAAAGGCAATGGATATTATTTGTATATTTTGGAAATTACAAATATACTTATATGGCACTTACTACATTTGATAAGTTAGCTAGGATTCAAATTCATTTATTTTAGCCCATCCTTATTTTAACTATTAGGGCTTAATGGAAATATATCCATAATGCGATAGGCTCATGTAAGAAGCCAACTAAGAAAGACCCATGCAACTTGTCCTTATAGGGCTTTGCATGGATATAATATGACGTGTTGTATATGTTATGGCTAAGTGTCTCATAAAGTCTCATAAAGTCTCTTTATGAGACACTTGGTCTCAAAGGACGTTAGATGTCCTTAAGTATCATGTGTGAGTAGATGGTTAAGTGTTAAGCAATGACAAGTTTCTATGAGATAGAAAGCTATGAGAGAATGGCCAAATGTTATGCGATGACAAGTTTAAAGGAAAAAGGATGAGAGGAAACTTGGAAGAAGAGTTCATTCCAAGAAGAAGTAGACGAGGATTCTAACAACGTTGCACCAGTGCACGTCCTTTGTTAGGCATTCTTGGAGTGGTACCGACTCGTGCGGAGGTAAATTCTTAAGGATTCTAAAAATTTGAAGATCCTGAAAAAATTAGCAAAATTTAGATAAAGAAAATACAGTCTTCAAAATGAGTCTGATACATTGAAAGAGAGATGGGAATCTCCTAAATGATAAAAATTAGATAGAAAATTCCACGATGCCTTGAATGGAGAAGTTCGTTTGGAAAAGAAAAAAAAAAGTAGAATATGTGCATACTAATGTAGTTAAAACATCACATGGAAATGGAAACAATATCATGCATACTAAGCAACAAATTTTAGACAAATCTATTATTCTAAACGAAGAAAAACAATTATCATAAAACTGAATGTGTTAATAATGTTAGAAGCACGTATGGACAGCATTGTTCTAAAAGGCGGCCGCCTAGGCGCTAGGCGGCTAGTGTCCTCCCGATGCCCGCCTAGGCTGTCACGCCCCGATCTCCCGCAGGCAATCGGCCGTTCCCGCTAGGCGGGAATCACCCTCGCCAGCGCTCCCGCGGAACGATCGCTTAACCCATCCGGGCGTGATGCCGCATGAGCGTGATCAACGCCCGTGCAAGGCCATGGTTCATTGGCTGACGGCAAGAGTTCTAAGCCACAGAGTCGCACAGATTGTCCGAGTGCAGCGGAGTCATGAACGCATAGGCGATCGGTAACAGGTTCACTGAGTCGACAAATATAGCGGAAGCATAGAAACACAAGTTGAAGTAAAGCAAGCTCCTTTATTGATATAAACTTGTGTTACAGGCGGCGTATAGCCGAGATTACAAGTCGCTCAAGCCTCTCTCTCTGAAACAGTAAAAGCGTGCCAAGTGGCTACAGCTGTGGAATGAATGTACAGGCGATGGTCAGGCGACGCTCCAACATTATGTCTTGTATATGTGCTTCAATCCCGGACGCACCGTTGCTTCGGAGTGATCTTCACGCCTAAGCACGCACGTTAGAGGCATCCGCACCAAACGAGGTTCTCCCGCACCCTGCATATCAAACTGGTGGATTATCAGTACATTGAATGCACTGGTGGGGAAGCTACTCGCCCGCTCGACAAATCCAAACACGTAATACAGGTTCCGTGCACAACTATTAAGTTGTCTTTCTAGTTGCCTTAGGATCAGTTTCATGCAAACATTGAATAGCCTAACGTGTCGGGCAGTGCGCCGTACGATGTTTGAGGAAACACGGCGAGACTTACCAACTTACCATTTGTCCTTCCCTGTCCAAGGCAAGCATTGTTAATTCAAGCACGGGCAAGCATAAACATTCAGGAGGCAAGCATATGCAAACAGGAGGGTCTTTTAACATGATCGTTCAGGTGTTTAGTTGTTCTTGATGCGATGCAGTGACTCGCACGCGGATAGCCGCTAAGCGAGGATGACTTATCTATATGAACACGGTCGCTGGCAAAGCCATTATGGACGTAGTCGAGGACAAGGATAGCATGCTACGCGTGTACACGAGGCACACGAACACGATGCGTTGCAAGCTATCCTCCCTGCACACGAGACTACACACGAGCTCCATCCGGACCGGATCGGCCCCAGTGCCCCGGTGACCGTCCGTGGCACTAGTCCGCGACATGCAAGTCAGGGTTAACCAATCTCAGGCAACACGATTTAACCAATCTCAGGCAACACGATTTAACCAATCTCAGGCAACACGATTTAATTAGACCAATCTCAGGCAACACGATTACACGAGATACACGAGAACACGCGTGCACTAGAACACGAGAACACGAATATACGGGATACTTGAATCTTGGTTCTGTACAATAACTTGTCTTGATGCATTCCCCTGGTTCGGGGCTGCCTTGGTGACCTAACGGTCCCGGATACTTGCAGGTTCGTTCAGGCACGGAACGACTACGTAGTAGTCTTCCGGGTTTGGATGAAAACACGGTAATATACAAACAGACAAGCATGCGTTTCTAAGGAACATAAGCAGGCACGTTTGCTCGGGCCCGAAGGTAGTCCGAGAGATGAAACCGTTAAGGGACTTAGCATGCGAGGGTCTGAATATAAGCAGTATTTCCTTTTCCATGTTCTAGCAAGCAATATGAGTTGGGATTATTCCCTTAGCTAGGTGCGTTGGATTTATTAGCATGCAGGGGGTGAATCACCTAGCGACTAGCATGAAACATTCCAGATTTTATGTGTGCTGGCTAAGCAAGGACAAGTTCACCGTAGCCACCCACCTTAGCGATGATTCGCCTCGGTAGAGCGATACGTCTGAGCGAGCCTCTGAAAGTCCAAGCCGGATCCTGTAGGGACAAGTCTGGATATCTTTTGCTTCTTGATCGAGGCAAAGCGGGTCGGGACAGTTGCACTTTTGCCGATTGAGTCGGCAGTCCGTTAGAACGGAACGGGGTATTACATAGGCACCCGCCTAATCCCCCCAACGTCCGACTATGCATGTTCTGGGAGGACTTTTTATGCAATTTTTTATAATGTTTTTTGAATAATTTAATATCTTTTGAACCGCCTAAATCTAGGCGGACGCCTAGGTAGCCGCCTTGGCGGGCTAGGCACTAGGTGGTGGGTACCCATCCGACTAACGCCTAGAGTTTTTCACAATCATGATGGGCAGGCACAAAAATTTTGAAAATAAAATAATATGTAGATACACAAGATCTTACAAAACAAGAGTACGTATCTAATCTAAATAGAAGAACAAGTTTATAGGATAAGAATGGTGGACAAACAAGAAAATTCAAGCTTAATATAGAAATTATTTTGTAAAACATGCTTCACATGGATTCTCGCCCAAAAAGAAAAGATTTATGAGCATAAAATATACATCATCACTATTGTTGAAGGCACAGGCACAATAGCTACAGATAATAATGTGCCAAATGATTCGAGAAAGGTATTGAATCATATACAAGGTCAAAAAAAAATATGGGTATCCAAACGCACTCGTCTTCTCTTATAGGTGTACATGCCAAAGAAACTTGATGATAAGGAGGACTTAACAGCTTCTTGGGCTTGGCAGCAGTTACATGAATGCTAGAATATGTATCATTCCAAACTGCAAATAATATTAGATAAGACTAGATCATGAGTTAGTTATACATTTACAGTACAGATTTACAAGCCGGCCTAACACACCATTCTAATCACAACATTTGATCCCTACCAAAAAAACAAAGGTGGAGGCTTAACCAAAAGATGAGTGTGAATGTCGAGATCCTTCATGCTGTAGATAACTGACGGTAACGCCTTCACGTAGGTGAGCTGGCAACTACTTGATAGCTTCATGTGGAGCAGGCATCAAACACCAGATGAGATCTGTAACGCCCGCAACCGCATGATGCGTTACGCTGAGTCGGATTGAATCAAACAAATGTTGGTTACATTTGATTTGTTGGATTTTGGGAATAAGTATTGATTGAGTTGTTTCATGTGCAGATGGCTAGCGGGTTCGATGGAAATCAGGTGTTCGTTCAGAGCAGTACTGAGATAGCTGGGTTGGAATGATAATACCATCTTCCTTAGTCCGATCGGTCGGATGATTTGTAGAGCACGGCCTGCTCGCACGGTCATACCAGTTGAGTAGATCGTGCTTGCATCGGACCACGGGTTCAAGGGATTGGCCGTATCGGCAGGACATGATGCTTAACGGGATCAAACATTGTGAGTGGGCTCTTTCCCTTCTCCTCTACTCCTTCATGCCTAATAATATGGAAAACACGTAAAAGGCTTGAACAATTGGGCTGAAACATTGGAAATCACTACACTGAGGCGTGCATAGAGTGTACGCCATTGGCTTGGTAGGATTGTGGCTTGATTTGGTTTGCGCGTTGGATAGTTGAAGCTAGAGTTGGAATGTTGCATTTGAGGCAGTCGGTTGGATACTTGGAATTATACTTGGACGGTTGGGATAATACATTTGAGGCAATGGGAATATCGGAAATTCGGACGAGCGAGCGTGCATCCGTGTACGAGTATCACTTGGTCGCTTTGTCTTGCAAAGCGAGCAGTTGTGGTTCGAAACCGAACAACTGCATCGGCGCGGGCATTGTGCCTCTTTTGGGGCATTGTGCCATGGGTTTGCTTTGAGCAAGGGTGTTGCACCATTGGAAACACTGTGTTGAGAAGAGGCATTGTGCCTATGGAAATACTTGGAATTTGGTGCCTTGGGCTATATGTTGGAAGAATGGTTATGGATGTTTTGGTTGGATAATTCATGGAACGAGTCTAGGATCGCTTGGTGGGGCGAGAATGTTTGATCCTCTCGTCATACCTACTTGGTGTCTGCATGTCACGGACAACCTGTATTGCACAGGGTTTGGTCTCCTCGAACGGGAAGGCTCCGGGACACCGGGACCGTTCGGCCATGGAGGAGACAATTGGGTAACGCGTCTTGGGCGCGGTGCCAGCGGTTGGAATCGATCCAGGTGGGTTAGCTACTTAGCGCTGTTTCGAGGAGAACCGCATTTGATCAGTCCGATCAAAGTCCTTTATGGCTTGGCCAGTGACTTCATATAGTATAGTGTTGGCTTGCTTTTCTTTTGTTGGTTTGGCTTTCGTGTAGGCGCGGCCACCTTGCCTCGGCAAGAGTGTGCACTGTGAGATTTGGATTGTAAGAGTTGGTTGAGGATGGATATTGAGGCTTGGTTGATGGTTCGACATGTTATCATGTTGCTTGGACTTGAGCAGGACGGTTTGCATGCTAGTTTCCTTCGGGTCGGTTATATATTGCTTGTCGTTTGGTTTGAGTGGAATGTTTGCATGCTTAAACTGTTTTACAGCTTTCCTTAACATGTCATCCCTATGCCATGAAACGAATCTAGGACTCAACTAGAAAGATCACCATTTAACTGTTTGCATTCACTATTTTACTTAGTGTCGGCTTAGGCGAGTGGGTTACCCCGCTCACCAGTACGGTTGTGTACTGACCCACGTTTGTGGGCAATATTTCAGGTACGCAGGCGTAGTGGCGCTGCTTGGATATACGAGACATGATGTATGAACTGTAAGTACCTTTGTGGGCTAGAGAAAAGAGCAAGAGTATTTCATCGTCTTCGTGGCATCGCCTTCGTGGCATTGCCTTCGGGGCATTTCATTTGGACCCTATCGTGAGCTTCGCTGCGTATTACTCTGATGTGTGCTTGGTACACAATACTTGACTTCCGCTGCAACTTGGTTGTTTCAATGATAACATTTGGTGTTTGACAACATCGCCTTGTACGAGCGCAACTCCAGGCTCGTACGGCATCACGTCCCGATGGGAACGATTGTCCTGCGGGAGAGCTGTAAACGTGGTGATTCACGTTCAGCGGGGACTATTGAGCTTGCGGGAGATTGGGGCGTGACAAATTGGTATCAGAGCGCCTGGTTCATTTTCTCGGACTTGGTCCTTCGCTTCATCACAAACTCTAAATAGCTTCCGCGTGTCGTCTAGCTCTTGACTCTACTCAGTGCCGCATTGGATGTTTCATGCAATAAGTCTATATTATTGCTGGTTGTGGCTGCATGTTGTTCTTGGTTGTGTTGCCTTGGTTGGTTTTCGTAGGATCGCTTAGCATTGTTAGGCGTTGTTGCATTCGTGCGGCAAGTTGGGTGGCGTTGTTGCATTTGTGCAACAAGTTGAGAGCTGTCGTTGGGTTGGCTTCGCTTGTTGTTCAGGGAGTTTCTGATTGCATCAATGGATCAGTTGGTTGGCATGCGAGTTTTGGTTATGCGGCATGTTTTGAGTAGAAATATTCGATGAGAATGGATCCTTGCACGAGTTGCTCGTCTAGTGATTGTGTTGGATAGAAGTTGAAATTTTGCCTGTGGCGCATCGGTTGAACAGGTTTGAGTTTGGCTCGGGAATATCATGATGGTTTGCACGAGTTGCTCGTACAACAAATGTAAAGGAACAGTTGGGTATTGGGTTGGATTACTTGGAAGAGAGCTCGATAACGGGATTGCTCGTATTGCTAAAGTATCAGACGGTTTGAGAAGAGTAAGATGGTTCACTTGTTGGTTGAGTTTTGTGTCAGACTTGAGTTGGGCATGGCAGGATCACGCATAAGGGATGTTTCGAACGGATCTTGGATCAGTGCAAGAAATCGTAATGCGAGTAGCGACTTGATTCGGAGTGGTATATGGGATACCACAAATTGAGCAAGGTATTGAAAATATTTTGGTTGGACATCAATGGGAATTGCCTGAATGGACTCGAGTAACAGAAATATAAGTTGGTTGGTGCACGTCAGTTGAGTTGGGAAGAATGAAAATGGAGCAAGTGAATATTGAGTTGAGTATATCGAGAACGGACTGGTGCATTGGAAGAATTATTGAGCTTAAGAGATGGACGAGATCGGAATGAACAGTTGGGAGACGCTTGAGTGAAGCGATTGGTAAATCGAATAATAGCGAGCACGGACTACGATTTTGGGCAACACATTTGAGATGTTGGTTGAACAATGAAACACGATCTTGGTTTGGAGGGACAATGCGATGGACTTGAACGGACTGGAAGGATTTTGGATATTGCTGCTCGAGAAGTCGACTCAGGTTTAGCGAAGTGGAATTTTGGGCAAGATATTGCAACAATGGTAGACGGATCCTCCGGAAGACGTGGACGGATTGAGGCAACAACTAAAGGCAAGAATTTGTGGCGGACAGACTTTCGAAGATAGCTAAACGTGGGAGCAACGTCGGAGCAAATCACTATGCGGTTTGAGCAAGTTGGACGTGCATTGTAGAATGCGGCAAAGGGATAAGAATTGGAGCAAGTCTTGGGTTTCGGAAATCATTGCAGTGATAGTACGAGAAGACGAACATAGCAGTTCGGAAAATTTGATGGATTCAGGGCAGAACGACGGATTGATGAAAGACGGTTTCAACGAGCGCAGTTCTCGGATTCGAAAACTTCGCTCGGATGGAATGGTTGGATTTTGATTCGAATTTACAGATGAGATATAGCATGGTTCATAGTAACTGTCAATCGTGATGATTACAATTATCGAGCGTAGCTTCGGGACAGCTGACCCTAAGCGACCTTGCCCGCTGAATCGGATATGAATATGGTAGACCCATAGAACGACCCTTGAGGCGGCGTATTTGGGAATGCGTCGAGGGCAGATGTGAGAAATGAGATTTGGCCTATTGACAGAGTGTTGGATTTGAGAGATCCTTGGGATAGCCTTTCAGCTGAAGATGCAGCCGGAAGATCGAAGCGATGGTGGAAGTAGCTAAGTCAACTGATGAGATTCAGAGTCGCAGATTTTTATCGATGGCATCGCCTCTGACTCATCGTGCCCTGGAAGGGAATAGCATTCATATGAATTGACGACTGTGAAACTAGCTCGTGAAGTTAAAGCAACGGCTCGTTCAAATCAAATCCTTGCGAATACTGGAAGGGACAGATTTGCCTCAGATTTACAAGATGCATCGGAATTTAGTCTGGGAAGCGTGCTAGTTCAGAAGGCAAAGGTGATATTCTATGCTTCGAGGCAGTGGAAGCAGCGCGAAGAACTATTCCATGCGCAACCTAAGAATTGTGGCGAGTGTGTCCACGTTGAAATCGTGGCGACACTATCCCTTTGGCGTGGCGGCGAGATCTTCGTGGATCACACGAACCTCAATATAGATGTTCACCCAGCGAGGTATTGAGATTGAGGAAGAGGTGTTGGACTGAGCTGATGAAAGCAAAGTTGATATTTGGGTAAGTCGCCTAGCTGGGGTAGTATCTTTTGAGTTGTTCGTTCGGTGCATGAGATATATTTAGAGATGTTGCTAGTGCGGATTCAGAAATAGTTGGATGGATTGAGTTGGAACTCGAACTGATTGAGTCGTTAGAGAATCATCATAATTGAGAATAGTGCTCAAGCGATTATGTTGGAATGGAAATGATGATTTGGTTCAATTGGGAGTACAGAAATGGATGCCTCGAACATAAAGATACTCTTGTAACTTGTTCAAATTTGCTATCGCAAAGCTCGGCTGAAATACATGTATTTTAGGGACGCCTTAAATATGTGTATCGATCCAAAACTAAGCGATACGAAGAATTCGTATTGAGCTGCAAGGAGGATGTGGGAATATGGAACTTGTACGAGCGTTCAGCAGAGCGAGATGCTGAGTCTGAGTCAGGATAATGTGAGTTGCATATAGTAGATCTATGGAATTGGACAAACGGCATGTGATAGGAATGAGTACCAGCACGGTTCGTGGACGAACCTGATTCTAAGTGGTATATTATGTAACGCCCGCAACCGCATGGTGCGTTACGCTGAGTCGGATTGAATCAAACAAATGCTGGTTACATTTGATTTGTTGGATTTTGGGAATAAGTATTGATTGAGTTGTTTCATGTGCAGATGGCTAGCAGGTTCGATGGAAATCATGTGTTCGTTCAGAGCAGTACTGAGATAGCTGGGTTGGAATGATAATGCCATCTTCCTTAGTCCGATCGGTCGGATGATTTGTAGAGCACGGCCTGCTCGCACGGTCATACCAGTTGAGTAGATCGTGCTTGCATCGGACCACGGGTTCAAGGGATTGGCCGTATCGGCAGGACATGATGCTTAACGGGATCAAACATTGTGAGTGGGCTCTTTCCCTTCTCCTCTACTCCTTCATGCCTAATAATATGGAAAATACGTAAAAGGCTTAAACAATTGGGCTGAAACATTGGAAATCACTACACTGAGACGTGCATAGAGTGTACGCCATTGGCTTGGTAGGATTGTGGCTTGATTTGGTTTGCGCGTTGGATAGTTGGAGCTAGAGTTGGAATGTTGCATTTGAGGCAGTCGGTTGGATACTTGGGATTATACTTGGACGGTTGGGATAATACATTTGAGGCAATGGGAATATCGGAAATTCGGACGAGCGAGCGTGCATCCGTGTACGAGTATCACTTGGTCACTTTGTCTTGCAAAGCGAGCAGTTGTGGTTCGAAACCGAACAACTGCATCGGCGCGGGCATTGTGCCTCTTTTGGGGCATTGTGCCATGGGTTTGCTTTGAGCAAGGGTGTTGCACCATTGGAAACACTGTGTTGAGAAGTGGCATTGTGCCTATAGAAATACTTGGAATTTGGTGCCTTGGGCTATATGTTGGAAGAATGGTTATGGATGTTTTGGTTGGATAATTCATGGAACGAGTCTAGGATCGCTTGGTGAGGCGAGAATGTTCGATCCTCTCGTCATACCTACTTGGTGTTTGCATGTCACGGACAACCTGTATTGCACAGGGTTTGGTCTCCTCGAACGGGAAGGCTCCGGGGCACCGGAACTGTTCGGCCATGGAGGAGACAATTGGGTAACACGTCTTGGGCGCGGTGCCAGCGGATGGAATCGATCCAGGTGGGTTAGCTACTTAGCGCTGTTTCGAGGAGAACCGAATTTGATCAGTCCGATCAAAGTCCTTTATGGCTTGGCCAGTGACTTCATATAGTATAGTGTTGGCTTGCTTTTCTTTTGTTGGTTTGGCTTTCGTGTAGGCGCGGCCACCTTGCCTCGGCAAGAGTGTGCACTGTGAGATTTGGATTGTAAGAGTTGGTTGAGGATGGATATTGAGGCTTGGTTGATGGTTCGACATGTTATCGTGTTGCTTGGACTTGAGCAGGACGGTTTGCATGCTAGTTTCCTTCGGGTCGGTTATATATTGCTTGTCGTTTGGTTTGAGTGGAATGTTTGCATGCTTAAACTGTTTTACAGCTTTCCTTAACATGTCATCCCTATGCCATGAAACGAATCTAGGACTCAACTAGAAATATCACCATTTAACTGTTTGCATTCACTATTTTACTTAGTGTCGGCTTAGGCGAGTGGGTTACCCCGCTCACCAGTACGGTTGTGTACTGACCCACGTTTGTGGGCAATATTTCAGGTACGCAGGCGTAGTGGCGCTGCTTGGATATACGAGACATGATGTATGAACTGTAAGTACCTTTGTGGGCTAGAGAAAAGAGCAAGAGTATTTCATCGTCTTCGTGGCATCGCCTTCGTGGCATTGCCTTCGGGACATTTCATTTGGACCCTATCGTGAGCTTCGCTGCGTATTACTCTGATGTGTGCTTGGTACACAATACTTGACTTCCGCTGCAACTTGGTTGTTTCAATGATAACATTTGGTGTTTGACAACATCGCCTTGTACGAGCGCAACTCCAGGCTCGTACGGCATCACGTCCCGATGGGAACGATTGTCCTGCGGGAGAGCTGTAAACGTGGTGATTCACGTTCAGCGGGGACTATCGAGCTTGCGGGAGATTGGGGCGTGACAAGATCGATCATGCACTATGAGGGGAGGGATAATGGGCTATGTTGCATATGGTTGGCAACGAGCAGACGGTGACCAGGATATTGTCTGATCTATATAGGCACCTGAAAAGGAAGGCGTCGTTTGTAGGATGGTGTAAGATGAAAGAAGGAAGTTATCTATCGGAAGCCAAATGGAAATGGGTTGGTTGAGATCAAACTTGAGGCAAGATTTGTTTAAGAGGGAAATTTCATGTGCATGTTGACTTTGTGTGTGTGTGTGTGTGCGCCACACGGCGGATCCACGTCCCCGTATCCTAATATTATATAGTTCTGAATTTTGCATCCATTTTATGTTTGTACCCGCATTCAAATCCATATTTGAGCAACATAGGGGATTCCCCAACATATATGGGGTCCATCAATATCCTGAATCAGTGGCCAGGTCTGACCCCAAAAAATGATGTAATCTCAGTATCATCTGCCTTAGCTTTGTTGTTTGTTGTTGGGGCTGATACTACTACCGTCAAAATAATTAAGTTCTAGTGGGGAACAAATTTAATCTTTTTATCTCCAGTTGTAGTTATGGTCATAATTGACCCAAGCTTTAAATTTAAGGATTAGAAGAAGACGAGTAGACGAGGATTCTTCCGTCATACCATGAGCATATGGTGTGCTATGAGGGACTGATTCAGCAGATCATGAAGTCACTATATAACCCTAGGAGGGGGTTGAATAGGTTTTGGAGATTATATCTACAAAATAAAACTCAAGCAAATAAGAAAATGTTAGTAAGAAGAATCGCAAAGGCTACAGATTTATCTTGGTATCGTAATGTGTGAGTCATCAAGCACTATCAAGGCCCAAAATTTGAACCCTTCTGCCTTCTACAGACCCAGTCCCAAACAAGGTCCAAAATCTGAATTACTCTTCCTTTTATAGACCCAGTCCCCAGACTGATCCGGTCCTCTCTTAGGCGTTCACCTAACTGAGTCATCCTCCCTCTCCACTTCTCAGAGAGTCATCCTCCAACTACAAGGGACGATTTAATCCCCCAAAGAAATTCACAACCTATATCACTCTTCGCATGCTTCTTACAAAAAATTGTTCTCACAAAATTTCCTCACAAATAGGTGAACAATAAAGGCTTTATAAAATGCTTATACAAGATATTTGTTTGGAAATTAGATACAAAGAGTAAATAGAACAAACTTGTGGACAAAAGTCTAGAGTTTTGGGAAGTTGTGGGTGCACGAGTAAGAGATAATGATGAGCATGTATTGAACCACAACCCCCACCACCACACCCACACCCACAAACTACCACCACAATCTTAGAGGGGACCTTCATGACTTTTAAGAATAGAGCCGTTGGGCCCTAAAAGACAGAGCTCATAGGTCAAATCTAAGTGTTCAACGTTATCCCGATTACCCTCTGGTTGCGAAAGAATATTTGCAAAACTAACTGGACAAGTAGATAGATATTCCTCAGTAGGGGCAAGAATACATGTTTGACCTATTAGACATTTGGGCGCCAATACCTCATATTGGTAGGAACATCCGCCAAACTCCTAGTAATATGAGCGGGAATACTCGTCGGGTTATGGAGGTAAAGCCATTGACCAATTATGTTGACGGTTGGTTCATTGTCTCATTTTGACTTTCTACATTGTTTTTCTTATGGTCGATCATATCTATCTATATGAATGAAGGTGTTGGGCGTGTGAGCCAATAATCCACTACCTCATATATGGTATCACTCATCCCCTCAAATCTTCAACTCTTAACGTGCATTGTGATACAAGCAGTTGTTAATCTCGTACTATTCATGTTATGTATCTTACGGTACGATACAAATGGTTTTCAATAGAGATCGTATAGGTGTATCGCATAGGACAAAGCTCGTGCCAAACATTTTTGTATCGTCTGATACGATAAGATATGTCTGATACGGCGCATTTTTTTTTTTGTATTTTAATTTTTTTTACCTTTTATATTTTTTTTGTCTATTTATTGAGATTTTTCTTCTCATTTGGTTTTGGATTTCACGTATTTTCTTAGTGTTTCATTGACCATTGTTTCTATTATGAACCTTATGGTATTGAATGGATAAATTTATGGATGTTAAGGACTTTCGATGGTGGTCTAACTTTACTAGTTACACCTTTAGTTGTCAACTTTATAATGATTGTTACCAAAATGCTTAAAGATACTTTTAATTGTTCTTAATGTGTTCAACTTATCCTTATATTAGTCTTCCAATATATTTTTCAATGGGATTATGTATGAAACACAATACGATACGATAATCAAGCAAACCTATACACAATACCTATCGCAATATGACAACATAGGATACTAGCTTCGATACAAACCTCTCCACAAATTCTCACATGGTCATCGAGTATTGACATTAGTAGGAGCAAGTATTATCCAAGTTAACAAGACACGGGCTAGGTTTATCCATGTTGGAAGCCTTATTTTATTTCTTGTACATGTATATAAACCTGAGGAACCATTACTAACCTACTAATACTTGGTTTGATTAGTGACTAATGGTTTGACAAAATCAAAACACATTAGTGACTAATGGTTTGACAAAATCAAAACACACTCTTAATGACACACCCCATCCATAAAAAACAAGGGCATCATATAATCTAAACAAACAAGAGCAGCATACCATCTAAACGGTGATAGAAGTACTTGCTAAAACCAAACAACTCCTGCACCGTAGAAGGAAGTTGTTATAAACATGTAGTTAAGTATCTTAATCGGAAGGGCATTCTTCAATAGGATGTTAAATTTAATCCATGTGTAGATATATTACTGAAAAGCAATTGTTAAAATGTAGCGACACCAGCGCTATTGAGTCCGAAAGGAGCAAACCACCCAAAAAACAGGTGTAGAAGCATGAAAAATACGCTGAAAAGCTATACGCAGCATGTTGGTGCTGGGCAGCGTAAAAAGAGGACTTCAGAGCCATCGGCGTACAACAGAGCTTTTCCGCTAAGTACAGCGTAAAATATAAGCTCAAGGACTATCCGCGTAATGCAGTATGTCCAGGCTGCTTCAGCGTAAAAAGGGTGCTACATCGCCTTTATGGCGTAAAACTCATCCGCTTTTAATGCAGCATTGAAATGTACGAGGAATGTTTCGTATTCCTCGAAATGAACATGTCAAATCATGCAGTGAACCTGACGTCTGACTCCTGACAAAGAGTACTGCACGACTACCCAGACGACGGCTATAATGATGGCGCGGCCCAGCGACCCAGACTGTCATTTAGTGCCATTTCCTTGGCGTAAACCGCTTTTACGCATACAAGGGAATACACTGCCTAGTTTTACACAGGCAGATGTGAGCTGTCTACGCTCCACAGAAGACAAACAGGCTGCCACGTCAAAAGCTGCTCTTCGTACAGAGCTCGAGGCACGTCTCTGCATTTAATGCGCAGAGTGATGACAGAGCTCGAGGCACGTCTCTGCATTTAATACGCAGAATGATGGCAAATCTTCGAGGCGCGTATCTGCATTTAATGCGCAAAATGATGGCAGATCTTCGAGACACGCCTCCGCATTTAATGCGCAGGATGGGGGCAGATCTCTGCATTTAATGCAAGAGATTTGATTATATCTCCAAAAGCCGTAATTTCGGCTAAAACGTCCACATCATCGCTTTTGCGCATTACGCCATCAGGCTATTCTCGGCTATGGGAGCACGATGTACGCTATCTCCTTGGAATACGCCAACTCAGGCTACATTTGCATCAGTGCGTATTAAAGCTATTCGGTCCAGAATTCGCTCAAGCCTCAGTCAAGGGAGGAGGATCAGCTATCTTCTACGCCTACTCGGCTTCTACGCCTGCTCTGCTTCTACGCCCACTCGGCTTCTATGCCTACTCGGCTTCTACGCCTACTCGGCTTCTATGCCGGTTTGATAACTCTTTGGCTTCTACGCCATAGTGACAGTTATTGGCTTCAACGCCAGACTTTATACATCAAACTTCTGAACATCTACATCTTACGGTTGCATCATGGCCTTTCGAAGCATGGGGTATAGATATCATTGGTCCTATTCACCCGTCTTCTTCCAAAGGTCACCGGTTCATACTGGCCATCACGGATTACTTCTCCAAATTGGCAGAGGCGATCCCTCTTGCTGAGGTGAAGGCATCCAATGTGATCAGCTTCATCAAGCATCATGTCATTTATCGCTTTGGGATACCCCGGAGGATAATTCATGACAATGGGCCTCAATTCATCAGCCAAGCGTTTCATCGATTTTGCGATAAAAATCGAATACAAAATGTGGCCTCTACGGCATATTATCCTGCTGCTAATGGTTTGGCAGAAGCCTTCAACAAAATCATTATCAAACTCTTGAAAAAGTTTGTCTCTTCGAACAAGAGGGATTGGAATGAGAAGCTGGGAGAATGTCTTTGGGCATACCGCACAATGGTACGAGCACCGACAGGTTGCACCCCATTCTCATTGGTTTACGGGAGCGAAGCAGTTCTCCCCATCGAAGTCCAAATTCCGTCACTCAGAATAGCAGTGGCTAATGAGCTGACTCAAGAAAAGAATGACCTGTTAAGGCTTCAAGAGCTAGAAGGATTAGACGAGAAACGCCTTCAGGCTCAACAGCGCATCGCGTTCTACCAGGCACGCGTTTCCAGATCTTTTAATCAAAAAGTAAAGAAAAGAGTGTTCAAAGTTGGCGAGCTAGTTTTAGCTGTGAGAAGGCCAATGATCATTACTCACAAGAGTAAGGGTAAATTCCAGCCCAAATGGGAAGGCCCTTATGTGATCGAGACGACGTTCTCAAACGGCGCTTACAGGTTAGCCAAGCCTAATGGAGACTTGTTAATGGCTCCTATCAACGGCAAATTCCTGAAGAGGTACTATGCTTAACCTCCTTTGCTCAAATGGAGTATGGTGAAGGTCTCATTCTGACAATACTACTTCCAAAACGAAACTAGTTTGATCGTATTCTATCATGTCCATATAACCTATGAATATATATGTTTAACTAATTTGGAACTTCAAGACCTATCACGTCCATATTACCTCTGATAGTGTTTTGTGTACAAATTTTAGTCGGAGCATATTCCATCACGTTCATATAACCTCTGAATAGATATGTCCTGCTGAAGCTTACCGAGAGTATATCACGTCCATATTACCTCTGATATCACTTTCACCCAAACCTGTCATTTATATTCCAAAGTGATGGGTCCACAAAGTCAGATGAAAACATCTTTATTATGCCCAGAAAGAGCAAAAGTACATTTAAAAGCAAAAAAAGGGTACATCATTTGGGGGGAGCGGTCAGGTCGCGAATCTGCTGCGCCAGTGCGGCCATCTTCTCAGTCCTGGAGCTTAAAACGATAGCGCGGGCCTGCTCCAGCCGTGCCTCGTCGTTGCTCAGGAGGGACAGTTCGGATCTAGCCCGAACAAAACCAGCACAGGCGACTCCTGCACGCGCCAAGTTCTGTTGAGCTATGCCCAGTCGACCATTCACCACATCTAGAGCTTCCGACGACTGAGAGGCCCACTCCTTTGCCTGAGCGAGTTTTGCTTCCAGTCTGCGGACCCTCGCTACATTCCCTTCATGCTCGGCCTGGCACTTCGTTTGAAGAGGAATGACCTCCTCCAAGACAGCTTTTTCTTCGTTTATCTCCTGCTGATGTGTCTGGATGGATTTATTTAGGCCTTCCATCTGTTCAGCAAGCTGCGCAGTCAAGGAGTCATATTCAGCCTGGACCAGGTCTTCAATGCTGCCTCGAGATAGCCGCAGATATTCGTTAATGGGTTGCTCCAAACCATTAACTATCTCGTCCAGTGTATCAGCTATCCCAGTGTCGTTGAATTCTCTGATCGGCACTATCGCAAACTGAGAAGACCTCCTCAGCGCCTCGAAGCTTAGATTCTTCATCAACACCATTGATATCAACGTTTTCATAGTGGTGTAGAAGATACTAGTATACTGCTCAGTCAGCATGACTAGATCCGAATGAACGATGGCAGTGGCTGCAATATTGGCGAACCTCTCTCCAGGAACGACCGCAGACGATGTTGCCACAGCCGTCGCCTCAACAGATGGTGCGATAAAAGAAGATGCGCCAACAACGGACGAAGTGACCGGCGTACTCAAAGGAGGCAATGTCGCAATGACAGGCTCATCCTCCTCTTGAGATATCGAAACCACCTCGGGCGAGCCGGCACCTGAAAATGTTTCCTCTTCGAAGTCGGGCACCTCCATGTCATCGCCAGGAGCTGACACAGAGCCAAAAGGCGCGTCAACGCTGCCCTCCCCGTAGATGTCTTCCCCTGAAAAGAAGACAAAAGAGAGTTAATATCAAAAGGATGTTGATTTTCCTAAAAAGAGGCGTAAGGACGACATTTACCCATCGCCGATGGTATATATGTCGCGTCTGCGGCCAGTACAGCTAAATCATTTCTTAATGATGCTAGGCAAGCTGTCATACCTGGAGAAGGGGGTGTGCTAACTGTCATCGGCAGGTATTCTTCTAAATCTTCACCCAGATCCAGTCGAGGTTCACCAGGTGGAATCTCGCTGGGTGCACCTACAGACACGGCAGGGGTTTCTCTCGATGCTGATCTGGATAAAGATATTCTCATTCGGCTCGGCCCCGAAGGCGATCTCGTACCACTACCAAAAGCGGTAGCAACGACAGCAGCCTCAAGCAGGAATTCTCCGGCACCGCCAGCCGGAACTGTGAAGGTTCCCTCTCTAAAAGGCGAGGAACCTCCAATCAAAGAATCGTCCCCGACAGGGGAAGCAGCAGGTTCACTTCTAAGAGCCTCATAGCCGGAAATCCTGAGAGGACGAGTAACCGTCTTCTTCTTCCTCTTGCGAGGGGAAGTCTCCTTCGGAACAGGAGCCCTTCGCTTACCAAAGATGACCAGAGGCCCTGCAGGCGGAGGTATTTCACCCCTCGGTACCGCCAACAGAGGCTCATCTGGATTGACGGAATCTTCACTCTCGTCAGAAGAGACCGAGGGGACTTCGTCTATTCCTGCAGACTTGGAGGAGGGCATCCTAAAACTTCCACGCATATCAAAATCGCGATGGAAGGTGTTGGTTGCCACATAAAACTGGGCATACGAGTGGAGGATGCGCAGGTCCGTGGAGAGTGAAATGACGGGCACGGTAAAAATTGCTTCAGTGCAATCCATGATGAAATATCGCCATCCTCTCGCTCCATCAATGAGTCCACCCCTGGACCTGAAGCTGGTAACGGCATTGCCCACATGCAATTGGTCATACCAAAACTGCCTGGCAAACCGACTAGGCAAGTAGGGTTCCAAGAAGCAATGGTCTTCACTTCTGTACAGTAAATGGGAAGGTCTAATGCAGACCAACCAATTAAAAGCCTCAGGAGAAAGAACGGTCTTCCCGTCGCCTATATCCTGAAGTCTGATCCCTTGTTGATTGAGATGTACAGAGGGGACAGTGCAGAAGAGCTTCCAGCTATGACTGAAATTCAGCGCCCGCCGACAGTCTAAAACTGTAGTCACGTTCCAGGAAGAATTCTTGTAATTCAGCAAGAAATTACCCTCCGAACTACTGCCAGAGCCGGGAGACATCACCCTGGGATTATGGAGAATTAACCATCCCATCAAATACAGGTATGGTAATTCTACCCTGGGAAAGCTATCACGCCGAGTTTCATCGGCGAGCAGCCCGTCAGTAATGGCCCTCAGGCCAGCTTGTATGCGGCACACCATGGCAGGGAGCAAGTCCAGTCTTGCCCCGAACACCAGACGCACTGTAGGCCATAGCGTGTTCCGGTGAATGCAGTCCGCAGATGCAATGCCGGGTACCACCAGTCGGCGCAGCCATATAGAGAGGAAGCCAGCCAGTTGAGCTTCCTTGGACAGAGGCCTGCGGCAATGTCTCAAATAACTGTAGGCCTTAGTGCCTGTAGGATATTTCCCTATCCCTTCGTCGAAAATCTGGTCTAGAGCCCCAACGTCTTCCATAAGATCGTCGACTACCTGAGCACTAAGCACGCTCAGAAAGCTCAGGGGCTGATCCTTGCTATCCAAGACCTTCTCTGGCTTAGCAGCCCTGGCCCAGTGAAAGAAGAGGTAGGACGCCTATTTATTTGTATGAGCCAAGTCTGAAAGCTCATTATAAAAGACGGTGCAAGCAAGGTAGTGGCACATCAGCTCCTGGTATACTGTCACTATCCGAGGGTCTGAATCTCCCAACTCCCGGTTTGTGGGAACATACTCTTCATAAGGAGTATCCCCCATTGGCAGTCTCGAAATCTCTGCCATCTCGTGGAGGGCCAATCCCAACTCCCCCAGTGCAGTGGCGAAAGTCCCGGTGAGCGAGATATATCGCTCCATCAGAGCCAGGAACAGGCTAGGGTTGAGAGGTAACCCAACACTGGTGGCATTCACGGCTGCGAACAGACCAATGCTCTCCAGCTCGGTCTGAAAATGCTTCAGGGCCCAGTCAGCCAAACGAGTCCATCGAAGATTTGTTGGGGTGATCCACCCACTTGTCCGAGGGTTAACCTTGGGGTATACTCCCCCATGCCCCATGAAATCATTGCAGAAAGTCGGTAATTGGACCAGCTGGAGCAGTAAACTATCTTCACTCGGGACACTGCCGGGGTACAATCCCCTGAACGGCATCACAGAGCCGGAAGGGCGGCTGACAAATGACCCTTGGCCAGATCCTTTCTGGTAAAATATCTTCCCCGGCATGCCGTGAAGATCGGGAGTCAGCGTCCACGACATCCTCCTGGGATGTGTAGCATGGAAGAATGCCGAGATGGGATAGTCTCTCAGCATCTTGGGCAGATACAGGACCAAGCCCCCGGCAGGGAAAATCCAGAGTTCTTTCTTGGGCTTCGTCTGGGACTGCTTGTCAATCATGTCCCCGAAGAGAAAAGCCGGCTTTATATATTGGTCCCCGTCTATGTACGTCAGGTGCTCTCCGTTGATCATGTTCAACAACGTTTGCTCGCCTTGAGCCGATATCAGGATTCCCCTTCCTTCAGGATACTGGGATCCGGAGATAGGAAATGTCACGTGGGACAAATCCTCCAGGTAGTTGGAATGCAGCATCCCGGCAGCAGAACACATCACCTCGGCCAGCGGAGACATATGCAAGTTAACTGCAAAGAGCAAGAAAGACACGTCAGTTTCTATACTAGACATTACAATCTTGCAGCATATGCCAAAAATCAACAATCTGTGCTTTACGCCAAGACTGTAAAAGACTTGATCTTTTACGCTGGAATCTTATTCCAAGACGTAAAATTCAAGACTGTCAGTATACACAAAAAACCTGACAGTCTGTGCTTTTACGCCAGACTGCCAAAGCTTGAGTTATTACGCCGGAATTGTCATCCAGAAGCGTAAAACTCAAATTTTATAGTATACGCCAAGTTCCGATAGTCTGTGCTTTTACGCCCGACTGCGAAAATATAGAATTTTTACGCTGACACATTAGAAATGTGGGCGTAAAAGATGAAACATCTCTGTGCATCATCTTCCTCGAATAGACTATCAGCACAGGAGACGACCTAGCGCGTTCACGTGCAACGTGTGCGAAGGATTTTCGTCGTTCTTTTCATCCCAAAAACTTTACCTTTAACTCCGGGTGCACTGCTCGTCGGCGGGACACTTCGTTCAGAATGAAGCTCGCTTTGCCCGACGGAAGTCGCTCTCGCTTGGGCAGAAGAGCGAGAAGAAGAGTCAACCTTCTTTCCCTTAGAGGAGGGGATTTGTTTCGGGGCCATTGCTGAAAACTCTGAATGCTCGAGAGGAAACGAAGGAGAGAACTCGAAGAGTCGAAGGCTTTCTTTTGCAAAAAGACAGATGAAAAGTTTTTCTCTGAAAGCCTTGGGGTATATATAGAGTTCGGACGGACTCCTCGAATCCCTAACAAAATCCGATATTTAATATTCGGTTATGATTGGGGACTACGTCAGCCTATTACTCAGAGAAGGCGGACAGTCAGCGAATTCGAAAAGTTTTCGTGCAAAGCAGATTCGTTGTTCTACGCCAAGGAGCTTTCTACGCTCGGCAGCTACAAATCTACGATTTTACGCTCAGAGGCTATAAGTCTATGGTTTTACGGCCGGATGCTTTTATGCTCGGTAGCTTTTACGCTCGAGAGGCTACAAACCTACGACTTCACGCTCAGAAGCTACAAATCTATGATTTCACGCTCGATGGCTTTTTACGCTCAGAGGCAACAGATCCACAACTTCACGCTCGGAAGATTTTCTTTTCAGAGGCTACAAATCTACAGTTTCTACACCCGGATGCTCTCATGCTCAGCAGCTTTTACGCTCGAGAGGCTACGAACTTATGATTTTATGCCCATCCACATTACAGATCTATGACTTTCCGCATATCTGAGAATACGCAGGCCAGAATATGCGTATATCTGAACAATTCTCAAGGCGGTCAATTGCAAGGGTTCACGCAGAGGATACTCCTTCTTGGCCACAAAATATCCCAAGTACCCAAAGCATACAGAGTTCAACATTGAAAGTGACTCTTCTCCTTAGGTTGATTGGAAGTTCATCCATCTACAGTTCAAGATGGCGACTCAGTTTGACAGCCGTTTCTCGCCCTATTTCAAGGAATTTTCGGGAAATCGTTCTTGAAGATGATGGTCTGAACGAAAGTTCTTCTTATCAGAAGTGACGGTTCAGAATTCTACGCAGCTCCCCATTCCTAACAGCAGGACAGTTCGAATACTCGACTTAAATGCTAAGCGGCTTTTTGCGCATCCTTAGTTATGCGTAAAAGACAGGACGGGACCTAGCACTCTTTCTATCAGAGTATGCGTAAAGTTACCAGACGTGTCGAAGCTACACATATTCAGACTTTATTACAGCAAAAAAAAAATATGGCAAGATAATCATATACACAGAAGAAAGACGATTTTATTAAATCATGATTACATATGAGGGAAATCCGATTTACAGAGGATTTTTCTTCATTTTCATGATTACATATTAGGGAAATCCCGTCTACAAAGGATTTCCTCATCGTCATCGGAAGGCCACCCCCAGAATCTGTTCTGCCAGGTTCTCGTATTGGTGGAGATCTTCCTCCGTCTTCTTCAACAGTTAGTCGGTTTCCGCGACCGATTAACAAAAAAATGATTAATAAAGGGAGGATACAAAACTGGGCCTGCCTGAATTATTCAGAGCCCATCCTCCATACGCCATGACAGATTGAGTTGAGGTATTTAACCCAACTCAATACTCGAGGACAGAGCTAGTTTCTGCTCTGGTCCACGTAAGTATCAGGAGAAAATACAGCTTGCAAGCTGTGTGGTCTAACATGACCCTTCCTCTCTCTTGGACGAATCGCGATACAAAGTTGCTGATTATCCCGAGCAAAGGAAGCTATGATATCCTTCCATGATCCATCGTTGCAGAGGACATTTGCTCGAAGACGCCTTCTTTTTTGGCTTCTTACATGCTGGAAGAATATGGTTTTCTCCTTCCTCAAGTCGACCCGACGAACTCCGGCGATCATCTCTGTGTGGTGAAGGAAATGTGGGAAGAACAGGTTAACTCCTCAGCCCTTATATAGGCAAGAGAGAACACACCGAATCCCAACAAATCCCCAAAAATCTGCCAAGAAATCAGCCTTGAAGAACGAGTCAGACTTGACCGTTTCATGCTTCATTCAAAGCGTTTCAAATTACGAGGAATTTGAAAACTTTGAAGAGGGTCTTGTAGAAGCATGAAAAATACGCTGAAAAGCTATACGCAGCATGTTGGTGCTGGACAGCGTAAAAAGAGGACTTCAGAGCCATCGGCGTACAACAGAGCTTTTCCGCTAAGTACATCGTAAAATATAAGCTCAAGGACTATCCGCGTAATACAGTATGTCCAGGTTGCTTCAGCGTAAAAAGGGTGCTACATCGCCTTTATGGCGTAAAACTCATCCACTTTTAATGCAGCATTGAAATGTACGAGGAACGCTTCGTATTCATCGAAATGAACCTGTCAAATCATGCAGTGAACCTGACGTCTGACTCCTGACAAAGAGTACTGCACGACTACCCAGACGACGGCTATAATGATGGCGCGGCACAGCGACCCAGACTGTCATTTAGTGCCATTTCCTTGACGTAAACCGCTTTTACGCATACAAGGGAATACGCTGCCTAGTTTTACACAGGCAGATGTGAGCTGTCTACGCTCCACAGAAGACAAACAGGCTGTCACGTCAAAAGCTGCTCTTCGTACAAAGCTCGAGGCACGTCTCTGCATTTAATGCGCAGAGTGATGACATAGCTCGAGGCACGTCTTTGCATTTAATGCGCAGAGTGATGACAGAGCTCGAGGCACGTCTCTGCATTTAATACGCAGAATGATGGCAAATCTTCGAGGCGCGTATCTGCATTTAATGCGCAGAATGATGACAGATCTTCGAGACACGCCTCCGCATTTAATGCGCAGGATGGGGGCAGATCTACGCATTTAATGCAAGAGATTTGATTATATTTCCAAAAGCCGTAATTTCGGCTAAAACGTCCACATCATCGCTTTTGCGCATTACGCCATCAGGCTATTCTCGGCTATGGGAGCACATTGTACGCTATCTCCTTGGAATACGCCAACTCAGGCTACATTTACATCAGTGCGTATTAAAGCTATTCAGTCCAGAATTCGCTCAAGCCTCAGTCAAGGGAGGAGGATCAGCTATCTTCTACGCCTACTCGGCTTCTATGTCTGCTCGACTTCTACGCCCACTCGGCTTCTATGCCTGCTCGGCTTCAACGCCTACTCGGCTTCTATGCCGGTTTGATAACTCTTTGGCTTCTACGCCATAGTGACAGTTATTGGCTTCTATGCCAACCTTTTCTACGCGAGGGATAACCACCTACGTGGCTTTTATGCCGTGATCTTCGCAGCAGTTATACGCATTGTCTCTTAATTGGACACGCGTCACATGCTCATTCAGGAGATCATTTATACGTGAGCAACGGTTATTGTTACCGTCGCGTAAAAAGTGCCATACTTTCCACTACCCGGCTTCTACGCCGACTGAGTGGTTACTGTTACTAAAACTCTATAAATAGAGACCTCCATCGACAGAGGTCCAGGGTCGAAAAGGAGGTCGCAGATTTCAAGGTCGAAAAATCCAGAGGTGGAGAAAACAGGTCAAGGAACTAAGAGTCGAAGAGTCTTTGAGAGAGAAGAATCCAGAGCTCAGGCAAAGAGTAGTGATCGACGACTTTGGCATCGAGCATCCACTCTCTTTAGCAACCTTCGAAGCTGTTTTCTGTCTTCTACGGCACTTCTTCATTATCGTGTGGTCCAAGGGACAAAGTGATCGACTGCAGATCAGACTCCTATAGCAATATTTACCCAGATTAAAAAATTGTACTCGACATCCTCGTATAGGATTAATTGTACTTCTTGTTTGTGAACCTAAGAGCGGGTTTCGTACAAACCTCGTCTTATATCTTTCGTTTATTATCAAACAACAGGTTCGTCTATTTTTTGGCTAATTTTCATGGATTTTAATTGAATCTTTGTCGAATCTTTTAGAATAATTTTTGTGCTACTTTTTTGGAAGATTTGGATGGGATTTTGTACTTAAAATCCATATCTATCTTTTATTGATTTCCTAGTTTAATTAGGCCTAGTTTTTTAGGGTTTAAATTTAGATGATTTCTTAGAAATAGGGGCTTCGTAGAAAGGAGATCTAAGTTTTGATTAATGAATTGCTCAATGGAAGTTTATGTTGTTGATTCTCGTGATTGAAAATCAAGATTCCAGTTTTCGTTATCTTGGATCGTTGGCTCTCATCGCTGGCTGTCAACGATCGGTGTTTCCGTGTTGTGTCATGTGGTATCAAAGCCTCAACGTGTCGAGAGTCATGATGGGAACCAACGACGGCAATGGCGACCAACTTCTCCTTAATGAAATGCAAAGGGTTGAAGGCCTCTTTGCAAGTGCTTTGTCGCATCGAAGTCTCTCTTTGAGCATTAAATCTACATGTCCGACGAGTTGACCAAGCTATAGGCTTTCAAGAGCTGTCAATAAAATCGGATTGAGATCCAAAACATCTCGGGTGAGCAACGTCCGCGACCTCCCGGGAGAGGTTGCGCATCTACACGAGATAATCCTCTACGTAGGACTCGCATGCATTCGTCTAGCACAAGAAAGGAGTTAGATAATCTCAACAGGAAGGGTCGTGATGATGATCGTAGTGACCGAAAAGTCGATGAAGGAAGGAGTGAATCTTATAAAGGTACAATCTATACTCAACGAGTTTCGCAACGTTCAGAGAAGTTTCCTAAAGGACTACGAAAGACTACCAACTATGTGTAAGATCCAGCACAGTCGTATTATTGTTCCTTAGACGGATTTATCGAGGTTAGTAGATTATTGCACGAACCCATGGGAGGACAATATCATTCGAGAGAAGCTGGAGAACTTGAAGGAGAAGAACTCGTAGTAAAGTTCTCTACGAGAGAGGAAGAATAATAGAGATCATGAGCCCGTGCACAGGTCTTACGCTATTCACATCGAAGAAGAACACCAGCTGGTGGATTTGTGTAGTCAAATGGTGCGATTAACCAAATCATAGCTGACTACAAGTTTCTGAAACCACGACCAGATGATGTGTTAGATCGGCTAAGTGGGGCCAAAGTTTTTTTTTCAAAATCTAAGATAGATCTTTAAAACAGCTACCACCAAATATACATTCAAACAGTTGGCACGTAGAAGGTGTTTAGGATGCGGGATAGAATCTTTGAGTCGTTGATCATTAAATTTGTGTTGTCCAACGTACTCGAATGTTGGGAACGCTATTTTAGGTTTTTGTGTACACTCGTACACAAAAATGGAATTTCCAATCGAGCAATCGAAACACTTAGGGAGAGCTTCATTACTAGCGAAGCTAAGCCAGGAAGTCATCGGATTAGATTACACCAAAGAGTTTTATGCAAAAGATCATGAGGATTTTTCGAAGGCATAGGAGCAATTGCATCCATGTTGGATTTTTGATGAAATGATAACAATTTGCACTTATCGTACATTTTGGAGAAAAAAGCTGATTAGGGAGCTCTATGGAACAACTTGACGACACATGTAGGACGTAACAAGACCATGGCAACAATTCATAATAAGGTGGTTCATAAGCAATTTCAGAAAGCTACTACGAGATGGTGCAAGTTGCTACAAAAATTCCTATATTAGCATCATAGGCGCAAAGATTTTAATGTCAATGGTGACATCATGCTAGGTTTTCAGACGGTAATGATATCGACTGCGATCTTCAACCCAGGACATTTGGATCGTTCAAAGTATTGAAGAAAAGAAAGTTTAGTTGGGGGAAGAAAACATCAATAAGCTTTGTGGTGACTGACGACAAGAAAGTTTATGTAGATGGTGGTACAAAGAACTTAAGTCGAGTTCTCTAGAAAAGAAAGGGTCTGATGCGGACGCGATTGAGTCTGAAACAAGCAAACCACCCAAAAATAGTTTAAAGTCTTTTTTTAGAAAGATTTAGATAGAATTTTAATTATTTATCTTCTATTGCTTCCCTAGTTTGATTAGGCTTGATTTTTTAGGGCTTAAAATAGAAGGTTTCTTGTAAATAGAGACTTTGTAGAAAGGAGATAAAAGTTTTTGATTAATAATTTTGATTAGTGACTTGCTCCATGGGAATTTATTTTGTTGATTCTCATGTTTGAGAATCGAGGTTCTAGTCCTCGTTATCTTATTAGGGTTTACTTGGCAATTGTTGTGGTAGCGATAGTGAGATATTTTTTAAAGTACATTTAAGATCAGTTATAAAGGATCCGATTTTGGCAGTTTTAAGTAGCAGCTCTTAAACCGGTCAAACCCATGCCTGGTAATTCATTAGCAAGTGGTTCTAAAAGTTTTTTAAAAGAATGAAATTACCTAAATCTCCATATATAAACAAGTCCTCCTAAAGCAAGATTATATCATTGCCTATTATCATGTCACAGCAAGAAAATATTGACACTCAATTTGACGTTATGTGATTAGAAATTCATGACCAACCTAAACTGTTCTTATATTGGTTATTTATATATATTTAAATTCATGTCACTATCAATTGTAAGCACCTCTGACATTTGCAAGGTGATAATATATTAATTGAAGATAATGAGAAATTGCTTTTATGGATTGAATTGAAAATTTTCATTTGTGGTTAATAACATGTTTTTTTCGACAAAAAAGAGGAAATAGGGTATTAGACTATTTTAGACAATAGTTGTAATCATGTTTTAATGAGGGTATAAATGGAAGAAACTAATATAAACCCTCAAAACCTACTGATTTAGGTGTTTATAAAAACACCCAAAATTATACTACATTGTTTTTTGCTTTTTTTTTTGGGTGGGTGGGTGGGGGGGTTGAGTCGACAAAAACCCTCAAAAAAATTATCAAGCAGGAGTTTTTAAAACACTGTCGTAAACGACCAGCTCAAAAAATCTCAAAACTAATGAAAACACGATTGCCAATCAGACCCTTAGGTTATTGGCTCTCAACGATCGGCATTTCCATGTCACGTAAAAGTAGCGCAACAGTTATAAGGGAGAATATATCTTGGCATAGCAAATTATGGGGTATAGTTAAGGGTTTTCTTGAGTAATTAGAGCATATTTTTGCTTAAAAAGATGTATGTCCTATTAACATTTTAGTTTCCACATAAATTTAAAAAAAGAATGAGAAGAAAGTATTCAGTGGTATTTGTGTTCTAGTCTTCTATATGATTTTGGGATATTAAAGGAAAACAGTACAATTAGAATATTGTCAATCGCCAAAACATACAAGCTCAATGTATCAGGTACCAGATAAAAGTGATGACCATGTTGCATGATGGATAAAATAACAGATAGGGACACGAGATGGATGTAGAATGCAAAAAAGGGATATACATACGGCACCGAAAAAACACATTTATATAAAGACACACACACACACAAATTGTTCTATACTAGAACTATAAACATAAGATGGGGTTGTATCCCTTGGAAGCAAGGGCAGATCAAGATATGCGGTCACAAAATAATAGTAGACATCTATGGGGAAAAAAAGGTTAGTAACCTCTTTCCACTCTCTCATATATCTATATAAGAGTTTTTTTTTTCTTGAGTTACACAAATCTCAGACCTATACAAAGAAGAAAAGTAACTACAAGAGAAGTACAATTTAATTGAGAAAAAAATGAAACAAATATAAAAAGGAAGAAATCACATATGTATTGGTGCGTTGATTGTGGCGATGGCCGAAGTCGGCCTCAATTGGCAACACAATGAGGATGGCTAAGAGTTGGTGACTTGGTGTGGAATTAGGTTATCACGCCTGGGCTGACCCATTATTAGAAATAAACTAATATTGATAGTTATAGTTAGGCCCAAATACAACATATTGAATTCAATCCCCATCATATTTTGGGGTGGATTAACTTCCATCTGATTCCAGACTGACTCCAAGCCGGGTCTGGCCGATTCTGTACTGAATATTGAGTCATACAGGACACAAAAATGGCGTGCACAACCATATCCGGGCAAAAAAGGTCGTGACTGCAAAATGATAACTAAATTAAGTAACAAGACTATAAAATAGTGTTCTAAATGGCGGTCGCCTCGACCACCTAGGTGGCACCTAGGCTGTAGGCGGTCTCTCTCAGCACCGTTTTTCGGTAAGTGGTGGAGTAGGCGGCCAACGGAACTTTGACAGCGTAAGTGGGCGCGTAGGCGGAACAATACCTAACAAGATGTTTTGGCCAAACGATTTTGCAAGCATTATGGGCCTATGGTTCACTTTTACGAGACTAAAACTTAATAAACCTTTGTTCTACAATATAGTTATGCATAAAACATCCTTAAAATATTTATATAATGCAAAAAATCGTAGTAAAATAGTAAAATATATCCAAAATATATCAACCGTCTAGGCTGTAGGCAGACACTTTCCGCCGCACACCCGCCTACTGCCGTTTAGAAGCTTGCTATAAAATGGTAACTAAATCAAGATTATTTTAACTTAAATACTTAAGGTGATAGCAGCCAATTCAAGATTAATGCTGGCAAGTGATAATAATATTCACACTGTATACAAACTCATTAATTTTAATGCCAAGGAAGATGGCTAACAAGCCTAGCATAAAGAGGATGTTTAATCTGGAGCATTTTTAATAAACATTAACTTCGCAGCAAGTTGCAAGTTTCTGGTAGGAAATATCTGATATGTTGGTATAAGATCAATTTCTATATGCGCACACCCCCCCCCCCCCCCCCCCCCCACCCACAACCTTCAACAACCACCCCACCAAGAAACATGACTGACATACAACTTAAGGTCTCTTATGACCCTAAGAAGTTTTGAGGCGGAAACAAGGGAAGATAAATGTAACACTTGTACATGGTTTAAATACCAAGAATACAATGAGTCATTTTTTCAGGGAATGTTTTAGCTATTTGAAAAGTATCAAAGTTTCATACTCAGGGACATCCGAAGTGAATCAACACAACAGTAGATGATTGCACAGTTCGTACAATTAAGGCACACACCTCCCTTTTTCAAGTGAGATAAAAAAAAGAGTGGCTCCTAAGCAGTGAGATGATTGCAAACTTCATAGAATTAAGTTGCAATGACCTCTCATTTATAAGTCAAATAAATTGAAGGAAATCTTTTTGTTGGTGGTGGTATTGTTGATATTTTTATGCGTTAATTTGAAAAGCATCAGTGCCCAATATTTATGGATTTCGCCCTTCCGTAGCCACAACATGCTTCATGTTTTCTTTTACGAGCTCAAATATCCTATTATGGTAGCTTCCAGAGTTGAAATTAGATATGAGGATCTTACAAATTGGAACTAAAATGCTAAATTTTACAATGGTATCTAATCAAAACTCAGATCGTGGTACTAAAATGCTATAATCAAACAACAATGCTGACAAGTAAAGATCCCATAAATTCTTGAGAACCACTCAACGTCCAACAAATTTGAGAAGAAAAGATTTCATAATGAGAAAGATGCAACTACTACATACTCCAAATACAAACCATATATTTTTTACTATACTTGGATATATTAACATGGAAAAAAACTGATTGGAGTTGAGACAAAAAAAATAAAGAAGAATATCCCTGTAATTGATTCAAAAAAAAAAAAAAAGACTGTTACCAATTAGCTTGCTCAGGAATAGATGAACTGAAACAATAACTTGTAACTTGCTATTCATGTTAGGCAGAATCAGAGAAGACATCGAGATTGGAAAGTAATAGGTTTCACAAATGAACACTATAGATTCACAATTAATGAGTTAGAAGGATAGTCAAATATCTGGACAGTGAACAGCTGACTCCATAATAACTTGGAATCTGAAAACAAATCTAATCGAGATTTTATATATACATTCTTCCAAGTGAGTCATCTTGCATGCATCAAAATCAGTCATCGCGTATTCAAGAAAATCACATAAAAAGTTGATTATAGACCTTCAAGAAAAAGGGGTGTATATCAGAACAAGAACAAAGGCAAACCTTCGCTTGATTGGCATCTCCTTTTGATTCTATCTGAAGTACAGTGTCATAGCAGGTTTCACAGAAACCCTTACTCCCTCTAACGCAAACAAATCTGGCTTCTTTTACGCAACCTTTGCACAAAGAATATGTACAAGTATAGCACATATAATGGGCAGCCTTCGCACAGATGCTACATATATGCCATCCTGAGAGCCAGAGCGTACAAATTTCAAAGTTGCCATTAACATAAGGAATAGAAACACATGCTTACCGTATGACAAGAAATATCATATATTAGCTGTAAAAGTTAAAATAATTCCAGGTAGTTCTTGCAAGGACAGTGTTCAATGGTCATAAACTTGAGTTGGATTTTTCCGTATGTTGCAGGAAGTGTGGCTGGGAAGAATAAAAAACTAAAGTTCATGTGCTCATCATTATAAACCTTCTCTCTCCCCATAAATGTAAATGGACACTAATAGAGCGAATTAATAACAACGAAAGCACGTTGCCTTTACTGATTATTTTCGTCAACTAGTCCATCAGATCTTTTTGTATCATGGCATACTAATTAAATGCTTCTTTTTATATTACTATGAAGGTTGTTGATGTCGACTAACATGTAGGACATGTCGCCAAACATTTAGATTTACAATGGGAAACGACACCAACAAAACATATCACATATGCTACTTCCATATTCCAGCCAACATACCCGGGTATTCCTGACATGTCGGCTGATACCTGATAAGTCGACCAACATTCTTGATCTTGACAAAAAGGAAAAAAAAAAATGGTCCAAGTTCTCATAAAAATGAGGGGATAAGGGAGAAATATGGAAGGGAAAACATGACACCATAAGGGGCCAATCAATACATGATATGTTGGATAAGTTGTATGCCATTATGGGGAAGTGGTGCCTCTAGCTGTTGTCATGGCCTCAGAGAGAGAGAGATGGTGAGTGAGTTGCTTCCATGACATCCTTCCTTGAGAGGGGAGTGAGATGTTGATCTCTCCAAAGAGCTATGCAGTTAAAAACGGTTTTTTCATGATAACGGTCCAGTAGAGTTATTAATATATCACCGATATATCGGATTTACAACAGTAAATATCGGTTTACATTTAAACACAATTTTTATATATGATCGACACTTTTAATAGTTATCTATTACAAAATATGCATTACAAAATAAAGCATTAAAACTAAAAGGTTCACAATTTATTCCAAAACTAACATTAAAATATAAAAAGTACCCACTTCAATGGTTTAACTAATATGAAAACAAAAATGTAGCAGTCGATAGAATAAGAATAAGAAGAAAATGTAGCAGCAGCAAGAAGAATAAGAAGAAAGTTGCAGAAGAAGAAGAAGAAGAAGAAATTAAGTCAGAAGAGGAAGAAGAAGAAGAAACGTACCAGTAACCGCAGTAGCAAGTTCTCCGCTGATTTTTTCTCTCTCTCCCCGCAGGACCCATCCCCACTTTAAACATAATCTAATTATGATATATCGGAGTTTTTCAAAACCGATATATCACAACATATCGATCATATCGGCCGATTATATCGGTTCCAATATTTTCCAAAAAAAATCTGTTTAGGACCGATATCGATATATATCGGTTATATAACCGATATATATCGGTTATTAGCTACATAGCCAAAGAGGTGGTGTATGCTCTCTATTAGGGTTAAAGTTGGATGTTATAGGGTTTGTTTCATGTGTATGGCTCACACATGCACACCTTAAGGAGGCAAACGATACATGATAAGTTGTTTGTCATTAACTTATCAGATTGTGATTGGCTCCCACATGGTTTTGCATGTGAACCACACACATGAATTAAACCTTGAGTGGAGAGAACATATAAGCTGGGAATGTAGAGAACCAGTTCCAATTTGTTCATTTGGAAACTCTACGTTGGGTCAATTTTGAGACATTGAGCTATTGGGTTTTATTTTGGGTGCACTAGTTTCGGTGTCCCCTTCTTATTTATGAGGATCTTTTATATATTAGGGCTCTTGTTAGGATTAGTTATATTTGGTAATGTGATAGTTGGCTTTTGCTATTCCTAGTAGGATTTAGTTTCTAGATAGCCAAGGTTTATGGCAGATATAAACACGTGTAACCTTTGGTTTTATTTCAACAAAGAGCTGATGATGTTTGCGGAGTAGTTCCTATTCTATTAAAATTCTTCATTTTATCTCTACAAACCCTAACTTCCCAAATCCACAAACCCTAAAACCACTTATCCCTCTCTTGATATATATTGTTGCTATCATTGTTGATCTCGTTGTTGTCGTTGTTGCTTGTGACCAAATCTTGCCTTCACCTTCAAACAGGTCCAGACCCACCCAAAACTCATACTTGGATCTGCAAATTCTGCACTAGACACAGCTATAAAAAAGAGAGTCATATCTGGTAGTACAAAGGCTTGCTTTGGAGTTTGAACTTGCAATCTTAGTTCAGAAAGTTAACTTTGAGTCTTACAACTTCCATATTCGAAGAATTTACACATATTATTTGGGAAGTTCTTCAAATCTATCTGTTGTAGTAGTAGTCCACAATCACAAATTTTGGACATATTTAGCATCTTGACTGTTTCACGAAATCCCAGAGCATTAATTGTGAGTCGACCCATTAGGTCGCCTAATAGGTCCTGGCCTGTGCAAATTGATATCTAATTTTGCCCAAGAGAGATTACCTATTGATAATATGGCAAAGAACATCAATTCCAAAAAATGATGAGCTGGAACGAGAACTGTTTTTAGCACTACTATATTTTCTAGACGATTCATAACACATCTAAGTCACATAATTACTTGACCTCATTAATAATTCAAACTGCCAAACAAAAAAACTCGTTCTTAAACTCTAGTGAATCTTGTTAGTCAGAGATCAGGAACAGAGATACAAGCACGACTTTGTAGTTTGTTCTTTGTATGATCCTGCAGTTGTAGTCGAGATCAGAGATCCACACAAAAGTTTCTCTCTAATTACCTCGATTCCAACGAAGAACAATTATATATCTCCCGATTACAACTTGCAGAAAACCATATTACAACGATGAAAATAAACTTTGTTCTTCCTTGCAAGCGCAATTGCAATTAAGATAGAACGAACAACAACTAAGAAGAAGAGAAGTAGAAGAAGACAGGAACAATCTCTTGCTGGGGTAATGAGGATCACTGTTGCTCAAAGCAAGATTCGCCGTATAAGATCTGCTCGCAGGAACCAGCAAGTTCTCGAAAAACTTCTGGAATGTTCGTTGTCACCTCAGTTCTGACTCGCATGAACTCCTGGACTCCAATGGCAGCCGCAGCATTATACTCTTCTGTTTCTGAATTTCGGAGTAAGCCATCAAAGGAGGCACGAAGAGAGTATTTACAGAGTTGGGATGAAACCCTAACCCTAATCTTGGCCGCCAACTAATTACGGAAAGATAGGAATCAATTAAATTAAAATCCCACAAAAATCGGATCTGAATAATTGACTCAATCTTTCCATAACTATTTAAATCCCGGAATCAGCGTTATCCTGCGCCTACAGCACTTTCTGCGCACCTGCGCAGAGGCCCGCACAGAAGCATGCGTAGTAACCCGCGCAAAAGCCCGTGCAGAGACCCACGCAGATCGCCCAGTGCAGAACGCCTTACGCAAACGCCGTGCGCAGATCGCCTCGCGCATGAGCCTGTGCGCAACCAAGCGCAAAAGCGACATCTGTGTCCAATGCGTACGTGCAAAGTGGGCCATCAAAGCGCCACCTTGCGCTCTTGAGTCCGAATCCGAGTCGCTAAGCCCTTTGGAGCTTAAGCTCCTAAGAAAAAAAATTCAAGAGAGTGACAAAAAACATGAATGCTTTCTTGAAGAGTTTAACCTTAATCCTATTAGGAAAATATCCCACATGGTACCCACTTGGGCCACCACCCCATGTGCATCTCTCAGCACCCAAATGGTATTATATTGAGATACCCATTTGGAGTGTTTTCCAACGTGGGACTATCTTTCTAGTCTTGAGAGAGGAAAACCTCTCACAAGCAAAGGAAAAAATCCAACAATCTCCCAACATATTTCAATATATATAGGATGAGCGTTTCCTATAGTGACTGTCCATCATGCATTAGGATAGATGTCGCTAACGACCAAGGTAGTCAAAGGCGCAAGGCGCACTCAAGGCGCAAATGGTCCAAATCGCCCGAGGCGCAAGGCGCACTTAAGGCGCGCGCCCGAGCGACACGAGGCGCAAAAATTATATATATATATATATATATATATATATATATATATATTCACATCGGATTTCTACATTGATAAACATGTGTGCTTCAAATTCTCCCATGTCTAGGTTGCAATTACTTTGAATTGAGTGAGTGAGAGAGAAAACAATAAAAAAAAGTACATTAGTTCAAAAAATAGTCTAAAAACAGTACAACAGTTAAAAAAATAGTCTAAACATGTTATTTTTTCACAAGATTTTCAAGGCGCGTCTAGGCGCGCCTTAGCTATTCCAAGGCGCTCGAAAAAGGCGCACCTAGGCGATGAACGCTTGAATTTCTCGAGGCGCTTGAATTTCTCGAACGCTTCATCCTTCCACTTGAGAAGAAAGACGAACGCTTACTTTGAAAAGTCGATGAACGTAATGAAATACTTCATCCCGGCCTTTGTGGAGAATTACTTGGAAGTCACGGATACATGAGTGCACCAATTCCAAAAGATATGTGCTTCGGTTTACCCGTTTGAATAGTTTCTTGGTGATCTTTGTATGAGCACAAACTTCACACTTCTCTACCTCCTTACTCCCGCATTTGGAGATAAGCCCTAAACTAGACACCTTGTTAATCCTTTTACAATGCACGTCCCAGTCTATTATGCCACAACTCAAGAGAATAACCAGAAGAAGAGACTGCATTGACATTTTCAGTCAGAGTTACAAGCTGAACTTTGAACATTCCTTCAATACAAAAAACTTTTCCGAAGTACGTTCCTTTATAAGATATCACCATCTGACCAGCGTTGATGTTCATCCTCAAGTCTGTGTTACATAACAGACTTCCTGAAATTATGTTCTTTGCAATCTGCGTACGTGCTTCACAACTTAAAGCGTCAGCAACTTTTCCGAAGTCAGATTCAATACTACCATCCCGGTCCCAAGTACTTCAGCTTATGCCTTGTTCGCCACCAAGACCTTCTCAGATGTAGGCTTGTAAGTGGTGAACAATTCTCTCCTTGAGCAAACATAACAGGATACACCAGTGTCCACCCACCAGTCAGTGTCGACACCAGTTGAGACCACCTGCGCAATCATGGCAACTTTGTTAGGCTCACATTGCTTAGTCTGTTTGGGTTTGGATCTGCGGTCCTTTTGGTAGTGACCCTTCTTGCCACAGTTGAAGCAAGTCACATCAGACTTGGGCTTTGGCTTGAACGAAACCGACATCACCTTCAGATAGTTAAAGCCTTCTTAAAATGAGAAGCTTTCTGCTTCCCCTTAAAGTCTCCAGCATGCACCAGGTTGGCCTTGGCCATCTGCGGGTTCCACTATCACGCTGCAGCCAGCGCGCAGTATGTCCACCTTGAGTTGAGTCCTAACTCTTCAATATGGATCCAGTGCATTAGGAGTTCAAGATCGACCTCCATCTTCTTTCAGTACATGTCTGCAATAAAGCTACTCCACCCAAGCGGGAGCTTAGCGACAATACCCCCCACAATGAATTTGTCAACTAGGGGCATATCATCATCCTCAAGTTTTTGACATAACTTGAGAAATTCTTTGACTTAAGGAAACATCGTCTTGTCATCCTCAAATCGCATCTGGTAGAACTTTATGTGACAAGAATCTTGGATCTGTTCTCATCAGCCTTATAGTGTCTGTCCAGAGACTTTCAGACGTCATTTGCATGGATTGTCTTGTTGTATGACTCCGCCATTGAATCTTCCATGGAGTTCAGAATCAGCAGCTTGCAGAGGTTGTCTCTCCTCCACTTCGTCTGCAAAGCAGTGGCCTCAATAATCCTCCGAGCATTCTCATCAGGAAGAGTAGGCTCAGGTTTTGTCAACACGTAATCAACGTTCACTAGTTGAAGATTGAGATTGATCTTTCTCTTCCAGATATTGAAGTGCTCTCCGTCAAACTTCTCAAGTTTGTTAAAATTTGTGTCGAGAAAACTTGCACGGTTGTTCTCCATCTTACTCGGATCTTATTTTGAGATTGTTAGTCCCGAGGTAGATCAACAGATGGAGAAACAGAAATCTGGAACAGAGATACAAGCACAACTTTGCAGTCTTGTCTCTGTATGATCATACAGTTGTAGTCGAGATCAGAGATTCACACAAAAAAATTTCTCTGAGTACCTCAATTCCAACGAAGAACAATTATATATCTCCCGATTACAACTCGTAGAAAACTAGATTACAACGATACGAAAATAAACTTCGTCCCTCCTTGCAAACACAGTTGCATTTGAGTTAGAACGAACAACTAAGAAGAAGAGTAGAAGAAGATGACAGGAACAATCTCTTGCTGGGGTGATGAAGATCACCGTTGCTCAAAGCAAAATTCGACGTACACAATCTGCTCTCAGGAACCAGCAATTCTCGAAGAACTTCTGGAACGCTCGTCGTCACCTCTGTTCTGACTCGCACGAACTCGAGGAATCCAATTGCAGTCGTAGCACTGCTCCTTTACTATACTCTCTATTGTTTCTCAATTTCGGAGTAAGTGCTCAAAGGAAGCAAGAAGAGAGTATTTATAAAGTTGGGATAAAATCCAAACCCTAATTGTGGCCGCCAACTAATTATGAAAAGATAGGAATCAATTAAATTCAAATACCACAAAAATCGGATCTGCATAATTGACTCAATCATTTTTTGCGTTATATGCGCCAATGCGTACTTGCGAAGTGCGCCATCAAAGCGTCACTTTGTGCCCTTGAGTCCAAGTCCGAGTCGCTAAACTCCTTTGGAACTTAGCTCCTAAGAAAACTTTTCCAAGAGAGTGACAACAAACATAAATGCTTTCTTGAGGAGTTTAACCTTAATCCTACTATAAAAACATCTCACACGGTACCCACTTGGGCCACCACCCCATGCGCATCTCTCAACACCCACATGATATTATTTTGAGATACCCGCTTGGAGTGTTTTTCAATGTGGGACTATCTTTCTAGCCTTGAGAGAGAAAAACCTCTCACAAGAAGAGGAAAAACTCCAACAGATCTAATAATTTCTAAGAGACCCATCTTCAACTACATTACATCCAAAACAAAATATCAACTACACTTAATTTGTAATTAGAAAAAAAATATCTAACAGAGGCAGAACTATGTATACCGCAGTTCCAACGTGCTTTCGTCTGGAAGAAGGCGTCGTCCCGATTGACACATACCGGATGATAAACCTTCGGGCATCCTCTGCCACGACAAAATCAATTCAACAAAAAAGATGATTAAAATGAGAAAATAGTAAATTTGAAATTCCTAGAGGTGATCATACTAACCTACGATCGCAAACAACGAGATTGCCGCCATCGAAGCAAATGAAGCACACATCTTCCTCAGCCTTCTTTGCCACTGCCTCCTTCTTCGTTGGCGCTGCCTTTAGAGCTTGGGACTTTGGAGGCCGGCCTCGCTTTCTCTTCACCGGGACGGCAGCCGGCTCCGGCTCCGGCTCCGGCTCAGGCTCAGGCTCAGGCTCCTCCGCCGCCACGGCCGCAGCCTCGTCGCCGTGGAGCGGAGAATTCCCTATTTCTACCTCTCCAACCGCCGTTTCCTCGATGATCGGCTCCTCCTCGTTGGATTCCTCCATCGGATTGGGCTTGGGATCGGGATTGGGAGTGCTGCTAGGGTTCTCGAGCTCTACTTGGTTCTGGTCCATGGAATTTGGGGGGATTGGGAATTAGGGTTTGGGTAGAACCCTTGTTGGGGAAGAATCAGATAGGGAGGTTCCGTTGGAATGTAGGGAAACAGGAAAAATGGTAGGAAAAAATTAATAATTTTGGACGCAGACGGGGTTTCCTCAGAAAGTGAGGGGGGCCTCCAGGCAAACGTAGCGTGGATGAGATCTGTGTTACCTGGACACTTGGTGTATCTCCTATCGGCTTTTGATAAGGGCACTGCACATTTTACTCGGGGCTAGCCCATTGAAAAATTAGAAAAAATTACAAGTTTGCCATCATGAAAGTTACTCGGGGCTAGCCCACTGTTATAATCAGGACTGTCAAAATGTTGACAGTCCTACCACTTGGGAAGGACTGTCAAAATTTTGACAGTCCCATTTAAAAAAATTACAAGTTTTCCAAAGTTACTTGGGGCTAGCCCAAATTGTTATAATCAGGACTGTCAAAATTTTGACAGTCCTACCACTTAGAAGGACTGTCAAAATTTTGACAGTCCTACAAATTGTTAGGACTGTCATAGTTTTGACAGTCCCACAAGTTATGTGGACTGTCAAAATTTTGACAGTCCTAATTTTAACCCACTTAAAATTTTATATAAAACTAGGACTGTCAGGATTTTGACAGTCCCACAAGAAATGAGGACTGTCAAAATTTTGACAGTCCTCATTTGGGGCTAGCCCAAATTGTTATAATCAGGACTGTCAAAATTTTGACAGTCCACATAGGTTGTGGGACTGTCAAAATTTTGACAGTCCTACAAATTGTTAGGACTGTCATAATTTTGACAGTCCCACAACCTATGTGGACTGTCAAAATTTTGACAGTCCTAATTTTAACCCACTGAAAATTTTATATAAAACTAGGACTGTCCGGATTTAGTTAGTTTTGGATTTTGATTTTTTTTATTTAGTTTAATATCTAAAATAAAATATGTTATCATTGAAAAAAAAAAAAAATCTACCGTACGAATATTACGTCTGCCGTCGATCAGACTTCAAACGGCCATAACTATTTGTTTTCAAATCGTTTTTCGTCACACAATAGGTCTATTTGTATGTTTTCGACGAGAGTAACACAATTCGTGTAGAGAAAAGTTTCATCCGAAGTAAGACGTACATATTACAGGCAAAAATATAAAATATAAAACTTTAAAGTATCATAACTTTTGACTGGGAGATCGAAACAAGCTCCAGTTTGAGCCAAAATGACCGTATGGAAAAGTACTTCGGGATAAACAGTTTCACCGTTTGACGGACTTCCCAAATTTTTAGAATCGCAAAAAAACGACGTTTCGACCTCCAAATTTTACTTTTGGTAAATTTTTTTTTTTTTATAAAATATTTAATGTACCAATAATAAATTTACTATTTTAAATAACAGAATACTTTAACAAATTTTAAGGATACAAATTTTAAGAATATTTTGAAATTGGCCCCCCCCCACCCCAACAATTAACAAAAAAAAATTAACAGAAAAAAAATTTAGGACTGTCAAAATTTTGACAGTCCTACCAATGGGAAGGACTGTCAAAATTTTGACAGTCCTACAAATTTGTAGGACTGTCAAAATTTTGACAGTCCTAAAAATTTAACATATATTTTTAGGACTGTCAAAATTTTGACAGTCCTTCCAATTGGTAGGACTGTCAAAATTTTGACAGTCCTAAAAATCAACATTTTGACAGTTCTTCTGATCGACGGATAGAAGCACTCAGCAAGGAGAAGAAGAAGAAATAGATGGAATAATAACATTTTGAGAACATTTTGACAGTTCTTCTGATCGACGGATAGAAGCACTCAGCACTTGCGTAAGCATTTTGACAGTTTGAATTGGAAGAGTTTTTTAATTTTGGTTTTGACGACGACGACGACGACGGGAGGCGCGGCGACGGGAGGCTGCGGTGGAGGACGGGGGAGGAGGCGGAGGAGGACGGCGGGAGGGGGTCGGCGGGAGGGGGCTGCGGTGGAGGACGGGGGAGGAGGCGGAGGAGGACGGCGGGAGGGGGTCGGCGGGAGGGGGGAAAGCTCCGGTCGGGGGGAGCTAGGTTTTCAAATCCAGGGCTAGCCCCAAGTAAAAACTTGGGCTAGTATGAGTAAAGGTTGCTCTATTGTGGGCTAGCCCCAATCCTGGGCTAGCCCCAAGTAAAATAAGCAGTGCCCTTATAATTTACCCTCCTATCTCCTACTCATATAAATTGGTTTACTGCTCAAAATTGAACTTAACGGATTTTTGTTTTTAATGTCTGACTTAACGTTCGAAATTTTTTTATGCACGATATATCGTATATTTTTTGGATCCACTATCTTTCAATTTTTACCAAATAAATAATAATACGTTTTCATAGTTCGATCCACTGATCTTCTAAATGGTTTGTTAATACTACATTTATTATTTTTTGAAAATTAATTAACTATTTAACTACTATTGTAAAGTAGGAAATTTGAGGAAATTGTTTCTTCATTCACGATGTCTCAATCAACTTGAGAAGAGCCCCCTTATATAGGTTTATAATGAAGGTTAACCTCATGATGATAATTAAAATGAGAAATACCAAAAGTCATAGGTGGATAACCAAAAGGCATAGGTTATAGCCAAATAATTATGGTGAATAATTCATATTTACAACACTCCTCCTTGAATGTTCACTATTAATTAGCCGGTGATGTATGCGTATTTGTTGCCTCATTAAAACCTTACTAAGTAAAATCCAGTGGAAAAAAAGCTTAGTTAAGGAAAAAGAGTACAGCGCGCAAACTCAAAAATATTCTTTACAAACCATACTTCCCATCGATACAATGGATATGTAACAGCTAGTTGGTCTGATGATTAAGTCGTCGCATGCCTATTTTGTGTACCAACTTCTGAAATGTGGTCTTTGGTAGTACCTTTGTGAACAAATCAGCTAAATTTTTATTTGATCTTACTTGCTTGACTTCGATTACTTTCGTCCTTTGTAGCTCGTATGTATAAAACAACTTTGGTGGAAGGTGTTTGTTTCGATCTCCTTTGATAAATTCTTCTCTGACTTGGACAATGCAAGCCGCATTATCTTCGAATATTATTGTCGGCTCATATATAACTGTAGGTAGTTGACAATTTTTTCTTATATGATTAATAATCGATCTCAACCATACACTCTCTCTTGTTGCTTCATGTAATGTAATTAATTTTGCATGATTAAAGGAAGTTGCTACTAAATCTTACTTTATTGATCGCCAAGATATAGCTGCATGGTTATTAATATTCACATAACATGTTTAGGAGCAACCCTTATGAGGGTCAGAAAGATAACATGAGTCTGCATAACCAACTAGATGAGAATTTTTAGTGTAATCACATTAATAAAATAATCACATGTCAGTTGTTCCACGAAGATATCTCAATATGTGTTTAACACCATTCCAATGCTTAAATATAAGTGCAAAAATATATCTAGACAATAAATTAACAGAAAATGCAATGTCTGGTCTTGTGCATTGTGCTAGATATAGTAGTGCTCCAATAACACATAAATACGGTACTTCAAGACCAAGAACTTTTTTATCTTCTCACTTTGGTCGGAATGGATCTTTATCCAAATCCAAACTATGTACAACCATAGGTGTACTTAGTGGATGTGCTTTGTCCATTCTGAATCGTTTCAAAATTATTTCAATATATCGGGATTGATGCACTAATATTCTACTAGAACCTCATTTTATTTGCAAACCGAGACAAAGCTTTGTCTTTCCGAAGTCTTTCATTTCAAATTCTTTCTTCAAATAGTTTGTAGTTTTCTCCAATTTTGTAGGAGACCCGATCATGTTTATATCATCCACATATATTGTTACTATAGAGAATACATTCTCGATTTTCTTAATAAAAATGCATGGACAAATTTGACTATTTTTGTATCATTTCTTAGTCAAATATATGTTAAGACGATTATACCACATTTTTCCTAATTGTTTCAATCCATATAATGTTCGTCTAAGTTTAATTAAACACATGCCATTTGTCTTAGTCTCTCGCATTGTAAATCCTTCTAGAATTTTTATATGGATGTCAGTATCTAAGTCTCCGTACAAATATGTAGTTACAACATCCATAAGTCTCATATCAAGATTTTCAGAAACTGCGAGACTAATTATATATCTAAAAGTAATGACATCCATAACTGGTCTCCACATAGTCAATTTCAAGTCAGGCTTTATATCTTTTAACTTTGTTCCTCTCATTTCGTTTTCTCACGAATACCCATTTAAAACCAACAGGGTTTATATCCTTTAGTGTTTCCACTATAGGTCCAAACACACCATATTTTTCTAAAGATTTTAATTATGCCTGAATATCATCTTTCCACATTGGCTAATATTTTCTTTGCCGACATTCATTTATACTACGTGGTTCATTTTCACAATCATCATTGTCCTTTGATATTTCAGTAGCTATTGCATAGCTAAATATGTCATCGATGATAAGTGCTTTTTCTATTCCACAATTCACCTGAATATGTATGAAATATCGAGATCTCTTTATTTTCAGGTACCTGTGCCACTCTAGGGGCATCCATAGCTATTTCAGTAAATTTGGAAACTTGCACATCTTTATTATTTATTTCTTGAGCTCCAGCCACTACCAAACTTTTATCAGGACAAGATGTTTCATTAGCTCTCCTCTTTCTAGGAGCACTAACCTTGGATCCTATAGGCCTACCGCGCTTATGACATGTAGTAGTAGATTCATTTTTCTCCTTATTTGGATTTTGCCCAACTGGAACAGTGATTTTGGCTGTTACATTCATAGCTGACATATGCGATCTATTTATATTTGCAGCATCATTAAATGTGTCACGACCCGCACCCGATATAGGGGCACGGGTATGTGGGTACGTCCAATCTACGTCGCAGCATCAGCGGTAGAACGCTGTCTAGGTCAAGACTATCTAACTAGCAATCTCACATAGATATCCAACTCCATAAGAAGACAATAATATAACAATATAATATGAAATACTTAGTCACATACTAAAGCACGATAAGATATCAAAAGAGGAATCCAAATCACAACTACAAAGTCTAAACAACAATATTAAATCTAAACTTCAAACGATAACATCCAAGTCTCAAATATATGCCGAAAATAAATCCGGTACCAAAATGCCTACAGGAACTAATATAACTAGTGATTCCGGCTAGACCTCCCGGCAATCACGCCTAAGCTACATGGTCCATATATGCTACTTCCTCCTGCGGTCCATATAAAGTCAAACAATAATCATCTAAATAGTCATCTGGAAAATAAAAATCCAGTCAGGATGGAACGAGTACAACACAATAGCAGTTCCAAGTTATTTGATAATGACTATAAACAACAATAATACATGTAATACAAGATGAGAAAATAGTAAAAAGATATCATAATGTAGCAATAAAGAGAGATGGGTAATAGTTAGCTAATGTCATACGAAGTTGTTTACAAGATTAATGTCATACGACGTTGTTTACAAAGTTAATGTCATTTGGCGTTGTTTACAAGGTTAATGTCATACGACGTTGTTTACAATGTTAGTGTCATACAACATTGTCTATTAATTGGCTAATATCATACGATAATGAGAGAAACAATAATCTGAATATGCAAGTAACATCTCATGATTGAGGATCCACATATACTAATATGTGTACTATTGTGTCAGAAATCAGGTAAAACATCACTAAATACTTGTATTATAGTAATTATCAAGAAATAAAAACTATTAGAGAATATACTCGTCTGTGGTCCAGAGCAATGAATGTCAAACTGTGTCCGTCTCGATGTAATAATGACCTAAATATGAATTACAAGTCAAAATAGTGTTTTAGAATTATAAACATTCTAAACTAGTTTGAAACTAGGTCTCTAAGTCAACACTAGGTTCAACTAAGTCAAACTTGGTCAAATTAAGTCAGACTAGTCAAATTGGGTCAAATTAGCCAATTCTAGGCCAAATCTTGCTAATCTAGATTTTCTAGATCACAAGTGGTCATTAACTTGCTAACACTAATTTATACTAGCTAATACACTATGGTATATATATCATATACAATATAATATAGGCTCTATATAATTAATAACTTAGAGTATCTTAACGAAATTATCATAACTTACTAATAGCTAGCCTAATATTCTGACCTTGGTATTACTATCCATGTATTTGGATCTTCTATCTCAATCCTAGTACTCCACTCAAATATCCGAATTATACCCTAGCTGTCACATGGTGTGTGGTATCCTAAGATACAATCTCCCAAACTAATACTGACACACCTTACTAACTAACACCCCAACCTCTCATTCCTTAACACTCACAAGTAACCATCACTGATACCCTATAGTATCAGTACCTCAATTGTTGAACCCTTTTGGACCAATGCATACCAGTACAACACCCCCTTTTTGGCATGTTGCTGCCACATTGCAATAGCCTACCCCCATCTTATTTTCTTACATACTTACAACTACAAGAACCCCAACTGAACCCTCAATTACACCCTCGATCTGTACATCTACCCTCACACAAACCTCACTTTCTAGGATACACATTTTCATAATGACACTCTCTGACATTACCCAACTGTCACAACTAAATTCCCTCTGAATACTACAAGCCTATACATCTAAACATATACTTACTACCACACACAGGCACTAGTACATGTATCTCACTAACTGTTTCATCCTTTCAGACATTCTCTACTACAAAGTTATCTGCTGCCAGAAATTGAATCTCATCCTACACACATACACTAAAATCACTACCTTAATTCACCTACATTCGATACCTCCACTGCTCCTATAATTGCAATCCACTGCCTTCTGTAGAACCCAAAACTCAACCATACTGCATAGCAACAAACACTTTGTTGCCTGTAATGCAACTCCATCATTCCTCTCATCAGTTTAGATCAGACCCAACCCCTCAAATCTACTGCCAAGTATCATGTTGTAAGGCTTCCTGCTGCTGTTGCCAATAGCAAGCATGCTGCCATGTCTCACTTTGCTGCAGGACATCAAAGACTCCTCACAAGCTACCTTCAGACCTGAGAGTTCCCCCACCTTCACACTCTCTAAGGCATCTTACAACTCGCTCACTTTTAATGCACACAATTAAGATTTGTGAAAGACCTATACACATCCACTGATACACCAAGTATACCTGGTACATGGACACATCCACACCTTATGAAATATACACAATAACCCTATAACTACTCGATTGACACTAGGATACTTGCCCCATCTGCTCTCATACCTATCTCATCCATAGCTCTCACACTAGCATACCCCTTACTAACACCCTGCAACTGCCTGTTGTAACTACCACTTTCCACCATAGGAATATTTTGGTAATTTTGCATGTTGTTAAATTTTTTATATATTATTTTATATTAGTGATTGGCTAGAGTTATATTAGTGTTAGTTAGTGGATAGATAATTAGAATTTGCAAGTGTAGTTAGTGCTAATTATTGTTAGTCATGACTTTAGTAATTAAAATTAATTAAGTTTAGTGGTCATGAAAAGAATATTCCTCTTAATTGTAGAGATTCCTTCCTTTAGTTAATTAGATTCTATTTATGACAAATGGATAGGGACAAACTTGATATTTTAGCATAATCAAATCTTACTGTAAGAGATAAGTTCAATTTAGGGCTCATCCATTCATTTTATTTCACTCATTAGCCTCATTTTTTTCAAAGCTTCTTCACCAAACAAACCCAATTCCCTACCAATTTCACTCAATCTACTTCCAATTCCACTAATTCTCGTCATCATGAAGGCTTAGAGCATTGGAGAGAACAAAAAAATCTATAGGAGATGAGCTTGCTAGGAGATCGTGTCTAACTCATCCCTTCCGTGTCCAAATTCGGAATTCTTCAAAGAGGCTACTAAAACACTAGATAATTCTCTCAAATTCATCAAATTCATAGTTAGGAACACCCCTTGGACATGTAGGAACCTTTCCATAGTTAGATTTAACTTTCCAATAGTAGATCTAGGCACTAGAATCCCTCAATTTGGTATATCTAAGTTGATATCATTATTTTGGGGCTCAATTTGGGAAAAACTCCAATTGTGTCCATTGAGTGTGTGTGTATTGGGTCATAATGAGGACTATTAATGTTTATTTGATGGTGTGAAGGTGTTCTTGTGTCCAGAATCGCACGTAGAGTCCGTATCATGATACGCAATGATACGTATAGGTAAAATTGTAAATTGTGTGTATACATGTATTTTTTTGTCCAAAATAGCCCAAATTCGGCATAGTATTCAACCTCGTTTTTAGCAGCCATAGTAACTTAGAAATTTCATAACTCCTAACTCAGGACTCCGATTAATCTCCCATTTTTAAAATGAAACGTATCAAAGTTAGGTTTCTAAATAGATAAATTAATAGGCCAAATTCGTTCTGAAACTTTCTGTAAAACTGTTTGAGTGTCAGGTATCCGAAAGACGAACGCGTTTTGATGTTTTCATAATTTTTGGAGCTTCCAGATACGAAAATGCGATCCGTTTGAAGTTTTATAAAGCTAATACGAAGGGCTACGACATACTTTAATCCTAAAATTTATTGAATAGGTATAATAGGTGCAGTATTGATTACAAGTAGAGATCTGACTATACGATATATGCATTTTGTGTATCCTATGAGCCAAGTGAGTCTAGGTATCATAGGTTGCCAAGCATATGTATGATATAGCATATATATATATATATATATATATATATATATATATATATATATATATATATATATATATATATATATATATATATATGTGTGTGTGTGTGTGTGTGTGTGTGTGTGTGTGTGTGTTAGGTAATAGGTGTTAGTTAGTGTGCGTGTTAGTGTTGATACAAGTGGTTATCAAGTGAGCCAAGTATAGGTAAGTTATGTGTCAAGGTATTAGAGCTTGGGGCAAGGTACTAGTATGATACTTGGGTATCATGAGGATATTGGTATCATGACATTCAAGTATCATGAGTGAGGGTAAGTGAGTATTAGGGCTTGAGTAAGGTATCATATTTGGTATCAAATATTAGTATTAGAGTTAGTTGGGTAAGTATCTAGGAGGATAATGTATTGGTCAAGATACTAAAATATTGGGTATTAGAACTAGATAATGGGTAATATTAAGATGTCAAGTGCCAAGAGTAGGGTGAGTATCTTGGATGTAAGATAAGTATAGGTTACAGTCATGTATTAGTATCTTGGGGGTTGGTATCTAATACCTAATGTGGTACCATGATACCATGTACAAACAAGTAGAATATGTGTGGGATAAATTAGAGTGTGGTATCCTAGGATGTATCAAAATATTTAGAATACTAAGACACCAAAATATTATAACCAGTATGAGGTAATACTAGGATACTAAGGTAAGGTTGTGATATTAGGTATTGAATTAAGATACCATGGTAAGGGTAGTGTCTAGCTTGGATAATGGGTTAGGTACCAAGGTATGAGTTAAGGTATTGGGTATTGGTCAAGGTAATGGTATTAGCTAAGGTATTAGTCTAAAAACTATGATACGGGATAATATGTTAAGGTATTGGTTAAGGTAATGAGGTAATACTAATGTAATAGCTAAGTAATGAGGTAATACTAAGGTATTGGCTAGGTATTAAGTGTTAGACTAAGTTATTATATATATTAGTATATCTATATAGTATATATGATATTATTATATCATAGCTAACTAGTATGACTTTAAAACCTAGTTTAGCTAAGGTATTGATCCTAGAACTAAGGTATTCACTAATAGTTAAGGTATTTGAAATACAGACTAAGGTATTAGGTAAATGTGTGATACGAGTTAAGATACCATGATACATGATAATGTAAATAGCTATAGGACAAGATATTGCTATAAATTATAGGTAAAAGTACATATTAGGATAATATATGTTTGTAACTTATTAGTTTAGCCTAGAAACTTAGTAATGGCCTAGTATTAATTAGTATTGACTAGTTTGACCTAGTTGGCACCTAAAAATTAAATAGTGACTTGTTAAGACCTAGTATACCTTTATAAACCTTGTAAATAGGTAAATTCAACCTAGAAACTAGGGAATGACCTAGTTTGACCGTGTTGACCTAGATTTGACCTAGTTTGACTATTATGACCTAGTTTTGATCTAGAAATCTAGTTTTGAGTTCATTAAATTTATTGTTGACTTTAAAATACTATTTGACCTTGATACATCATATATAGCTCACTTGGACTCCAGTTCAGACACTATTTGATATTTATTTTTCTGGACCTCAGGCGAGTACATTCTCTGATAGTTTTTCTTTTATGATATCTTCTATATTTTTTGTATCTAGTGTAGATATCCTTGACTTCTTGACACATGGTTACACGGATTGGTATTTTCGGATTCCGTCATGAGATATTATTCCTGGTGGTTCTTGGATTATCATGTGCAAGCCATGTTGTTCTTGTACTTGTATGGATACTGATTCCTGGGGAGACTAGCTACCTTCTCAGAGAATTCTGTGTCGTAGCATGCCATTATTAGATCTACTATACCAGTCGGGGGCAGGGAGTGTTAATGTAGATATGTGATCATACCCCCTGCAGTTCATATTTTTCTGTAAGTGTTAATCATATACCTCATATATGCTTAACCAGGCCATATTTCGGTACAAGTTCCCAAGCCGATCACATATTGAAACTAGTACTCACTCACTTAGCTAGTTGTATTTTTTGTCTCTTGTATATAATACTCATTACTCTTTTATTTACAGCATTCTATATCATGTATATTTCTTGTTCTTATTCTATTTTTCTTATATTTATCTCTATTTGCTGTTATATAGTCTTTATCATTTATTGAAACTGCTGTTAGAGGTTTGCTTCACTCCAATCATGACTGGATAATATTTTTCAATGATTATTGTGATCTATATTCCGGGATTTTAGAGTGATGCTATAGACATGACTGCTATTACACTGTGAATCTTGAGGTGACAATTATAGAGATCTAGGCTAGTGCTTTTTATTCCATATTATGTCTAGTTTCTTTTTTTTTGGTTTATCTTTCTTATTTATTCTGCCTTTAGATTATGGTGATTGAGTATATGATAGAACTAGTTGTATTAGTAAGATTGATAGCTAGATATAATAACCTAGACAATGTTCTACCGTATGTTGCGGCGTAGGCTGGACGTACCCACGTACTGGTGCCCGATCATGCGGGTAGCGTGTCATGACACATGTCCTTTGCCTAGTGCACTTACATGCATATTGCATGCACTGGTTTGACATTCCAGGATCACACTAACTCTTGTGCATATATGAACACAACCACATTATTCCTTCCCTTGAGCACTACTCAAGCTCTATTTGCCTGCACCCTTGCCCACATCTCTACACCCACAGACAAAACAATACCAATAACAACAACAAGAGCAACAACAACTATAACAATAACACATCCATTACAACAACAACAAAAACAATAACAACATCATCATCTGTTATTGCAATCCCCTCTTGCATCTCCTAAAACTCGACTTCACATTGTTGTACCAAAGGCACTGCATACTGTTATGTTGATCTTAACAGATCCCCAAATGCCTAATACCAACTCTCCTCACCACTTTACAGACTTAGCACACATACATACACTAAAAATTAAGTAATTTGATGCACTCACCCTCATAAACTTAGTACTGCCCCAAGTTTGAGCCTCCCCTCCATACCCACGTATCATGGAGTTTTATGACATGGACTTCCCGTATCCAATGGTAGCCACGTAAATAACTGTCATACCCCGGTCCCAAAATACCGAGGGACTAGACACGTGGCAATGGCCAACAACACACACCAATGGGCAAATCCAATTTAATGGACCCATCAAGGTGTACTTAAGCTGTAATTCAACAATAAGGGTCTATGCTACTAATCTCATCCACAGAAATAAATACAATCAATATGAAAAATCAAGTCTCAATAAAACACATCTCGGGGAATAACCCGATAATAAGTTTGATACATCAATTCAATAAACAGGAAACAATAGAAATGACTGAGTATAGAATAAGCAGATACTCAGGAGAAATCCTCTGCGATCACCTCATCCTAGGGTTCTGGTACTACTCCAATGTATGCTCATGTCCTGTATACCTCGGGGTAGATCTCCTATGCTAAACCTGGGGACATAATCCGGATTTCAGGTCCTTAGGTGACATAGCAAGGTACAAGAATAACTCAAGCCAAATAAATGTAGTACAATAATAAATGAATAGGGTAAACTATATAACCAGCTATGTGATATGCAAGTGAGAGCATTAATCATACTCAGGTTGAAACTACCATAGGCTATGTATCGGAGAAACCCATAGCAGCTTTTATCTCGAAGGGCCAGAACTTGTGCCAAAGCTCTGTGTCAGAGTCTAAGGCACCTCCAGAAAACTATATATATATATAATATAATCAGCCTTTAATATGGTAATACTCTTCCCACCCAATGTAAGAATACGTCTCATGTCTATGACATGCAAGATCATATCTAATGCAGCAAGTTATGATAATATCTATGCATGTGTATAAAGTATATGTCACGAATCCTGTATCCTATACAAAATCACCATGAATATCTCAAGAAGATTCTGTTTCATGAACAGTGTCAAGTGTCCTATGGTATGACGTACTTGATAATGCAAGCACGAAGATGTATAGGGTCTCGATATCCATCTCTAGGTGACGTTACACAACTCCGCGTACGGCATTGACACCCGAATCTTGTTCGGACATTAAGTAATGTCATACGGTCCTAGGTTGAACAGATACATCATGTAATTAAATCAATGGAATAACATGTAGCAAATATTGCAAGATTGGCAAGATACACTTGCCTGGATTTGAATACCAATAGTCGCTCCGGTATCAGCGAGATCTTCAAGTACTCCTCCGATTGCTGAAATAAATATTACCATCAGGTTCAGAAGATATCAAATAGCTAGAATTGCCTATCCATAAGTCCAATTTGGACACAGGGGCAAAATTGAAAGTTTCTGGTCAAAGCGGGGTCCACATGTGGCTCACTTCGCACCGAAAAATGTGCCAGAGATAATATTCTTCAAATTAGCCAAATTTAGTGTCTACAAGTTTAGAACGATGATACGAACCCAAAAGAATGTCCAGAACTGGATTCCGATGAGCCGATCACAAAATTGTTCGTCAAGTGGAGCCGTGGAGCCCACGATACGGGATTTTGTCAACGTTCTCAGAATCGAACCAAACTTGGGTCACAGTACTAGCATATTGCTACGAGTCTGATGGTGCAAGTTTCGTTTCGAAACGACGAGCACACACAAAGTTATAATAAGTTTTAGAACAAGGCCGATACGGGGTGTTGTCGACGGATATGCGTTGATTTCGGTGTGCACGCACATCCAAATTAACTTTCGCAAAATTCCACAAGTCCGTATTGACAGTGCGCACCTTTTGGTGAAGTTTGCACACAACCAAGTCACCTCGTTTAGAGGGGCGCACCCAATTTCGAGAAAAAATCAGGGTTTTAAATAACCAATATTTTGGTCATTTTCACCCTCAAATAACGTGCAAATTATAGCTCAATAAATTAAACTAAAATAGGGTTTTAAACTTGGTCATATGGTCTAAATTACTGTTCAGGTAGATTTTAGAAATAATTAACAGGTTGCACGCAAAACGGTTGTGAACCGGAGAGTTCGGGATAATTTCTGATTTTCAGAAATTAGGGATTTATTTTCATGATTTTGCGTCGTGATTTGCGACCGACACAGGACGCGATACCCTGAACTATTTACACGAGTTTCGAGAGGGTCATGCAGGGTACACGCATGATTTGATAGAACAGAAAATGGATCGATGTACAGAGATAAACGCAAGTCAGAAGAGGGATACCTCGCTGACTTTCTCGTGTCAGGGCGGCGCGTCACGACGACTGAGGGGCGACAGGTTGCTGATCGTCGGCGGCTGCTGACGTCGAGGGCACGGCAGAGGGGAGCTCGGGGTGGCCGGGGCTGGGTCAGCGGGGGAGTCAGGCTCGCGGAGTCGGCCAGAGTGCGGTGGCTGAGGAGATGGTGGTGATGGCGGTGGCGATGGTGTGGGGTGCCGGAGTCGGGGGGGACGGTTAGGGGAGGTGAGAGGTCGGGGTGGCGGAAAAGAGGAGCGGTTGGGAGGCGAAGCAGGGAAATGGCCGGGGAGGCGGAGTGTCGCCGACAGCGGGGAGGAGAAGCGACGCGGGGAAGAAACGGCGGAGGAAGGCTGAGAGTCGGGGGACTCTCAGTTACTGTAGCAGTTACAGTAATGGGTCGGGTAGTGGGTCAGGTTGGGTTTTGGGTTTGGATTCAAATCCGACCCGATAAGGGTTCAATTCGGTTCGGTTTAATTAAGCTTAGACCAGTTTGGTTCAAGTTGGTTTATTCCGGTTTAATCCGGTTCAATTTGGTTTATTTAGAAACTATATTTTTAGGTCTTTAAAAATAGTTTTGGGGTCCAATAAATTCCAAAAAATTACAGTAGGTCTAATATTTTATTTTACACCCAAAAATATTATTTTCATAATATTTTAATATTTAATAAAATCATACAATTAATTTAATACCAGAAATCATTTATTTTAATTAGTTAAAAATCTCAGAAAATCCTAAAAATTTATTTTTAAAATTTTAAAAAATCTGGGGGTTTACAATCTACCCCCTTAAGAGGATTGCATCCTCGTAATCAAAGAATAACAAAACATAATCGGTCAGAAGAGATGACACGGTTGCAAGACATGTTTGAAAGCATGACACAAAGAAAGAATCTTGATGAAGGAGAAATTGAAGGATGAGGGTTAAGAAAAACATATAGGGAAGGAATAATGTATTTACTTAGAAAATTTAAATTAGGTAATTCAAGAGTAAAGAAATCTGGATAGAGCAAAAAAAAACTACAGCTTAGGAAAACTATGTTATCAATTATTAACAAGTTCAAAATACTAGTTTTAAGGCTAAGGTCATGAACTAACAAGCACGTGCTAAAGCAATGTTAGGAATAGACATCTATGAATAACTTAAATCTTACGCATATTCGCTACACCATGAGTCTGCGCGTCCTCCATTATCATCGCAAAAGCTTGTTCGCGTCCTTGTGGTGGTGCCCTTTGCTGTTGCTGGGCTTGCTGGAAGGGTGCTGCTCGTGGTGCCAAGGGTGGCCTCGATTGATATCCTCCTGGTGCTGGTAGAGCTTGTCGGATTTCCATTGGTGCTCCTTCTCGACCCTCAGGGCAATCCCTTACCGAATGCTGAAGGGATCTGCATGCTAAACACAATCCCAATCTGCGTCGGCATTCCTTGGCGAGATGGCCTGCTTTGCCACAGTAGTGACAAGTAGGAAGGACTATTACTAGTGGTGTAGATGCTCTCTGTTATGGATTCATCTGTTGTCGCTTTGCAGACTCCTCTTGTGATGCTCTGGTTGGTGCTGATATGAACGGCCATTTTAGGTTGGACTCCCTCCTGGTGACGCGCTCCATGCGTCGAGCTGCAGCAAGAACATCCGAGTATGAAGTAGGTGCAACAGATCCGATCATTCTCTGTAGCTCAAAGTTTAGTCCGTCAAAGAACTTCTCAACCTTCTCCTTTTCTGTCGGGATCAAGGAAGGGGCGAAGCAACTCAGACGAATAAACTCCGTATTGTACTCTTCCACTGTCATACTGTCATAAGTAAGGCGATTGAACTTGTCCCAAAGTTCTGATCGAGCAATAGATGAAATGTACATCTACTGGAAAAGTCTATAGAACTCTTCCCAAGTGACTCGGTCTGGTCCGAGCCGTCTCTCCTCAGATAGCCACCAGTGATGTGCATTGCCCGTCAACTGCATCCGGACAACAGTTATCCAACATCCCCTTGGAAGCTCTGCTACTTCTTATTGATGTTGAGTGTTTGTGAGCCACTCATGAACTTCAGTGGGCTGCTCCTTGCCAGAAAAGGTGCGGAACTTCAGCTGGCGAAAATCGGTGATAGAGCCCGTCGATGGTCGTCATGCTGGTAGATTCGCCTGCTCTAGTGCGATTACTAGGTTGTTCCTTAAGTTCTCTACCTCATGGTGCAAGGCCTCTTGTTGAACCTGCTGTTGGGCTTGCATCATTGCATAGATCATTTGAAATATCTGTTGTCCATCCATAGCCTGCCCTTGTGGGAATACGAGCATTGGTGGAGTAAACTGTGGCGGAGGTAGAATGTTATCACGCCGAAACCTTGAAGTATGCTGGCCCGCTTGATTGGTTTGAGCTGATTGTCCTCTATCTTCTGGTGTCACTCCATCATCATAGGTGACCACAATACCTCGTGGTGTACCTAAAGGATTTTTGTCACCGGTTCTTGGTTTCATTATTCTACATCCAAAATAAACTATAAGAGGCGCACAAAAGATTCAAGGCAGGATGCAAGTCAAGAAATTAATTCGAATTCGATATAGATATCAAGAACGATTCAATCAAGTGGATGAGATCCTATAACTTATCCTATCCTTGTCGCAGGCTTGCTCGGTCCCTTACTTCAAACCAAAGCAATTTAGTCATAGACCTGCATAGGCCACCACAAAAACCATGTCACGCCCCAGTCCCAAAATACCGAGGGACTAGACACGTGGCAATAGCCAGCAGCACACACCGATGGGCGAATCCAATTTAATGGACCCATCAGGGTGTACTTAAGCTGTAATTCAATAATAAGGGTCTATGCTACTAATCTCATCCACAGAAATAAATATAATCAATATAAAAAATCAAGTCTCAATAAAACACATCTCGGGGAACAACCCGATAATAAGTTTGATACATCAATTCAATAAACAGGAAACAACAGAAATAACTCAGTATAGAATAAGCAGATACTCAGGAGAAATCCTCGGCGATCACCTCATCCTCGGGTTCTGGTACTGCTCCAATGTATGCTCCTGTCCCGTATACCTCGGGGTAGATCTCCTCTGCTAAACCTGGGGACATAATCCGAATTCTAGGTCCTCAGGGGACATAGCAAGGTACAAGAATAACTCAAGCCAAATAAATATAGTACAATAATAAATAAATAGGGTAAACTATATAACCAGCTATGTGATATGCAAATGAGAGCATTTATCATACTCAGGCTGAAACTACCATAGGCTCAGTGTCGGAGAAACCCATAGCAGCTTTTATCTCGAAGGGCCAGAACTTATGCCAAAGCTCTATGTCAGAGTCTAAGGCACCTCCAAAAAACTACATATATATAATATAATCAGCCTTTAATATGGTAATACTCTCCCCACCCAATGTAATCACACGTCTCATGTCCATGACACGCAAGATCATATCTAATGCAGCAAGTCATAATGATATCTATGCATGTATATAAAGTATATGTCAAGAATCCTGTATCCTATACAGAATCACCATGAATATCTTAGGAAGATTCTGTCTCATGAACAGTGTCAAGTATCTTATGGTATGACGTACTTGATAATGCAAGCACGAAGATGTATAGGGTCTCGATATCCATCTCTAGGTGACGTTACACAACTCCGCGTACGAAGTTGACATCCGAATCTTGTTTGGACGTTAAGTAATGTTATACGGTCCTAGGTTGAATAGATACATCATGTAATTAAATTAAGGAAATAACATATAGCAAATACTGCAAGATTGGTAAGGTACACTTGCTTGGGATTTGAATACCAATAGTCGCTCCGGTATCAGCGGGATCTTCAAGTACTCCTCCGATTGCTGAAATAAACATTACCATCAGGTTCAGAAGATATTAAATAGCTAGAATTAACTGCCCATAAGTCCAATTTGGACACAGGAACAAAATTGATAGTTTCTAATCAAAGCGAGATCCACATATGGCCCAATTCGCACAAAAAAATGTGCCAGAGACAATATTCTCTAAATTCATCAAACTTAGTGTCTACAAGTCTAGAACAACGATATGAACCCAATAGAATGTCCAAAACTGGATTCCGATGAGCCGATCACAAAATCGTCCGTCAAGTAGAGCCGTAGGGCCCACGATACGGGATTTTGTCAACGTTCTCAGAATCGAACCAAACATGGGCCACAAGACCAGCGTATTGCTATGAGTCCGATGGCGTAAGTTTTGTTTCGAAACGACGAGCACACACAAAGTTATAACGAGTTTCAGAATAGGGTCGATACAGGGCATTGTCGACGGATACGCGTTGATTCCGGTGTGCACGCACATCCAAATCAACTTCTAAAAAATCCCACACGTTTGTATTGACAGTACACACCTTTCGGTGAAGTTTTCATACGACCAAGTTGCCTCGTTTAGCGGGGCGCACCCAATTCCGGAAAAAAATAGAGTTTTAAATAACCAATATTTTGGTTATTTTTACCCTCGAATAACATACAAATTACAGCTCAATAAATTGAACTAAAATAGGGTTTTAAAACTTGGTTATATGGTCTAAATTACTGTTCAGGTATATTTTAGAAATAATTAACATGTTACACGTAAAACGGTCGTGAACCGGGGAGTTCGGGACAATTTCTGATTTTCAGAAATTGGGGACTTATTTTTCTAATTTTGCGTCGCGATTTACGACCGACACAGGACGCGATACCCTAAACTATTTATACGGGTTTCGAGAGGGTTATGCTGGGTACGCGTACGATTCGACAGAACAAAAAATTGATCGATGTACAGAGAGAAACGTAAGTCAGAAGAGGGATACCTCGCTGACTTTCTCGTGTTAGGGCGGCGCATCGCTGCGACTGCGGGGCAGCGGGTTGCTGCTCGTCGGCGGCTGCTGACGTTGAGGGCGCGGTAGAGGGGAGCTCGGGGTGGCCGGGGCTGGGTCGACGGGGGAGTCGGGCTCGCGGAGGCGGCCGGAGTGCGGTGGCTGAGGAGATGGTGGTGGCGATGGTGTGGGTGCCGTAGTCGGGGGGGGGGGCTTTATAGTGGTGGTGGTGGCGGACGGTTAGGGGAGGTGAGAGGTCGGGGAGGTGGGGAAGAGGAGCAGCTGGGAGGCAAAGCAGGAAAACAACGGGGGAGGCGGAGCGTCGCCGGCAGCGGGGAGGAGAAGCGGCGCCGGGGAAGAAACGGCGGAGGAAGGCTGAGAGTCGGGGGACTCTCAGTTACTGTAGCAGTTACAGTAATGGGTCGGGTAGTGGGTCGGGTCGGGTTCTAGGTTCGGATTAAAATCCGACCCGATAAGGGTTCAATTTGGTTCGGTTTAATTAAGCTTAAACCGGTTTGGTTCAAGTTGGTTTATTCCGGTTTAATCCGGTTCAATTTGGTTTATTTAGAAACTTTGTTTTTAGGTCTTTAAAAATAGATTGTCAAGAACAAGTACCCCCTGCTGCGGATTGACAATTTATTCAACCTGCTGCAGTTTAATCCGAATTGTTATATATATATATATATATATATATATATATATATTTTCTTTTCTTTTATTTTCTTTCCTTTTATTTTATAAAAATATCCTTATTAATTAAATTAATATTGTTTCTATAAAACAATTATTAGTTTATTTTTATTCTATTTATTTTTTTATCATTTATTGGTACATTATCGTTATACGCATTATTATTCCTATTATTATATAAAAATCCTAGAAAATTAAGGGAGGATACATTCTACCCAACTTACAAAATTTTTGTCCTCGAAATTAAAGCTAACGCATGATAGGGAACGAGAATATTATATGGTAGAAAAGATCAAAGTAAAATTATACCTTGATCTTTGAACAGATACGAAAAATGTTTGCGCATGTCATCTTCGCGCTCCCAAGTGAATTCTCTTGGCGAGTGAGGTCTCCATGCCATACGGACCAAAGGAATATACTAATTCCTCAACACCTTCTCCTGACGATCAAGAATCTCCACGAGTTACGCTTGGTATGACAAGCTCAGCCCAATGGTGATCTCAGAGTGATCAAGAACATGACTGCTATCTGCCACATATCACCTAGGTTGCGACACATGGAATACATCATGAACTCTCTCAAGCAAAGTTAGTGTCAGTTGATACGCAACTTCTCCAACACTCTCCAACACATCAAACGGTCCAATATACCTTGGACTCAACTTGCCCCGTCCCCCAAAGAAAATAGTGCCTCTAGTAGGTGATATCCTCAAGAAGGCATGATCTTCTTCCTTGAACACTAAAGAACGACGATAAAGATCTGCCCACTGCTTCTGTCTGTCTTGCGCTGCTCGCAAGTGCCCCTGTATCCTATTTTCCTTCTCCACAGTGCTGACAACCAACTCTGGCCCCAAGATATGATGTTCTCCTATGTCACTCCAATACACGGAAGACCTATACTTTCTATCATACAAAGCTTCAAACGGAGCCATTTAGATGCTCGCTTGATAGCTATTGTTGTAGAAAAACTCTATAAGGTGTATGTGGTCCTCCCATGATCCCCCAAAGTCCAGCATGTATGCTCTCAACATATCCTCCAACGTCTGAATAGTACGCTTCGACTGCCTATCTGTCTGATGATAATAAGACGTACTGAACTTCAGAAGTGTCCCAAGACTCTTCTGCATGCTCCTCCAAAAGTGAGATATAAAATACGAGTCCCTGTCTGACACAATGCTAACCAAAATATCATATAATCTTACGATCTGCCTCATTTATAAGTCAGCCAAAGCTTCTGTAGACTGGCTAACTCAAAAGGGCAAGAAATGAGCGGACTTAGTGAGTCGATCTACGATCACCCAAACAATATCTCGCCCACTTGGACTCTTCAGAAAACTCGTGACAAAGTCTATAGTGATGTGCTCCCACTTTCACTCAAGAATTGGAAATGGTTGCAGTAGCCTTGCTGTCCTCTGATGTTCAGCCTTGACCTGCTGGCATACTAGACATTTGGCCACAAAGAGAGATATCTCCCTTTTTATTCCATGTCACCAGAAGTGCCGTCATATGTCATGATACATCTTGGTGCCTCCAAGATAAATATAATATATTGAACTACAAGCCTCTGCCATCAGCTCCTGTCGAAGCTCTCTATTGGGATCATATAGGCGATCACCATATCGAAATATCCCGTCATCATGAATACGCAGTCCCTCTGCTCCCCAGCCTCGGTCCTCTCTCTCAACCTCCTGAATCTGGCATTCGTAAGCAAAGCTGCCCTGATCCTCTCTACTAGCGATGACTGCACTTGCAAATTGGCTAATGTCCCATCTAATCCGGGTAAAACAACCTCTATGCCAAGCCCTTGTAAGTCCTCCAGTAACTCCCTCTGCGTTGTCAAGAATAGCGATGTAGGCTTTTGGCTTAACACATATGCTACCACGTTAGCCTTGTGTGGATGATAATGCAGCTCTATCTCAAAGTCCTTCATCAACTCAAGCCATCGACGTTTGTCACGCCCCAGTCCCACAATATATGGAACTAGGCCACGTGGCAATAGCCAGCTGTCACGTCTCAGAGGATATCCCAATTTAATGGATCCAACGAAGAGTACTACGCTGTCCTAAATAACTAACCTGTCCTATATAAATCAACAACAAGTAATCTAATCTCATCCACAATAAAAAATAGCAAGAATGTACTGATAATAAATGCTAGAAGATAAACGCCAGTCTCAAAATATCATAGTACAACCAAGAATGTCTGGTGGGGACAAACCCACTACTATGATGAAATAAAAGTACTGAAATAATAGAAAAAGATAATGACTAGGGCATCGACTGACTAGATAATGATGCTCCCAATCCTAGGCAGAAGGCCTACCAACTGATCACGAAAACTCTGACGGTAGCACCTCTATCTCCTCAGCTGTAGCGCATCTAGTCTCCTGTCCTGGGCCGTACACTGTGGGGTAATATGCCTCGTCCAAATCTGGAAAGATACCAGGTCCTCAGAGGGACGTAACAAGATACATAAAAATATGCCATATATATGAATATTGAATAAAATAAATGCAATAAAGTGTGTCCTAACCATCTAAGTGAATGGAATATGAGGACAACATTGGTACGTATGGGTAGGTGTAGGCATAACGTCCATACCGGTCCGAAGAACGGGGCATCTGTATAATATAACGTCCATACCGCTCTGAAGAACGGGGCACCTGAATAATATAACGTCTATACCGCTCCGAAGAATGGGGCACCTGCATAAAGGGAGTCATCGGATACATGGCTCCTCCGGATACCACAAATTCCAATGGGTGTATCCCATATACCTACTAACTGTCCTCCCCGCCCAATGTAGATACACTAGTCGAATACTCGACGTGCATACCACGTATCTATATGCCAGTCTCTACAATTAAAGTAGCCCTAAGTTCGTACTAGCCGTGATGCATATCACACGCACCGATAGCTAGTCGAGTACGCGAACCCGCATCCCAATATGAGTTATCACAGTGAACATGTAAGAGTGTCAAGTCTCAGAAAATACTATAGTATCCTCCCAATAGGGTGGGTCTACTAGCAACTAGGTCAAGTATACTAAATCATCGACTCATCCGTCGATTGTACCGAGTCAATCTCGGACGCGCACAGTCATATAAAATAAAGCAACAAGATATCATACAACATATGTAACATTTAATATAAACAGTAAATATGGCAAGGTATCTTGCCTGGGTCCTGAAGCTGTGAATGCCAATAGCCTGATCCTGTAGTGTCTCCTGGCTGATCCAGTGACCCTAAACACAGAATATAGTATAGCAGTCTAGCATCAGACACTAAGCAATATATACACATGATTACGTCGCTACTCTTGGGTACTGTTGCTGGTTCACAACTGATCGAATACAGCACCACGTGCATACGTTGCTAAGGTGTATACATGTTCTGTCCTCGATTAACGTGCGCTTGGAGATAATAATTTCTAATTTATGGTTTTACGAAAACTATATTATGTTTAGTACAAAATTTTGGTCCTTAAATTTCCATATTCAGCATACTTGGTGATGTCTAAATTTTATTGAAGAATCTCATGTCTCTAACAACAGGTCTTATGATTAAGGAAAAGGTTGGTTATTTTACGTAAATGCTAATTCTTGCAGGTTATCACGCTTTTATATATAGTTTAGGGTTATCTTGGCCGTGTCCAAGACTATGGCTCTCGACACGATGACACTACGACACTACGAACACTTATGGATACTATACAAAAAGGGAGGAGTACCAAGCGTTTACCTAGTTGGCTGGATGAGGGTCTGTGCTCGTCGAGGTGTGCACTCCGGCGAGGGGACGCTCCAGCGTCGGTCGGTGGCAAGACAACAGCGGCAGCAGCAGCACTGCAGTAGTAGCAGCAGCGGCAGCAGTGGCTTTGGTGTACGAAGGTGACGGCCGTGTGTGGGGGGGTTGTGGGGGATCGACGGGGTGGTCAGGCAGGGGAGGCCGGTAGTTGAGGTGGTGATGAGGGGGTGTCGGGTTGGTTATGGTGGTGAAGGAAGATGGTTGATGATGGAGGGGGTTGTGATAATGGTGAAGGTGGAGACGGTGGTGTAAGGGGTGGTCCGGCGTCGAGGGAGGGAAGGTGCATGCGGTCTAGGCCGCGGTGGTGGCGGCCTGACGTTGGTGGTGGAGTTAGAACGTCGGGAGAGGGAAGATGGTTGCTCGGTTGGATGAAGGGGGTGGTTCGGCTAGGGTTTGGAGGTGGTGATGGATTTTAGGGTTTCAAGTGAAAGAATTGCACACATATATATGTAGGGAATTTATGGGCTGACCTCGGCTTGGGCCTGTCTGGTCTCATTGGGGTGGGGTTGGTCCACATGAGAGGGTGCATGTAGGTTTGGTCCGGTTCCGCTTGAGGTAAAATTGGCCTTTAATTTAATTAAATTAAAATAATTGCACATGGTGTTTCCTAATGCATTGAAGATATATAGAACTAGGTTTGGGGTGGGACACAAGAGTCGTGGGCGTAGCAGGCTTGGTGTAGGCTAATACCCTAATTTGGGTACTAGGGAATTGGGTTGTGGTTGTTCCTCAATTTCAAGTAGGAATGGACAATCAAGGAATATTTAATTTGTTGAAATAAAACGTAGGCATCTGTAACGAATATTGCGCGGCTCAAATGAAGCACAATATTGAGGATCTGAAAGTTACACAGGGGTCAGATGGGTAGTCTGACATATTTAGGAGATGTGTATTTAATTAGTTTGGTGGTACCTACTATCATAGCGTTCCAAACATCGAGGCAATGGTAAGGTGTACTAAGTCGCATGATTTGCGTATTAATATTAATGGTACCAAATTAATCCTAGTCTCTTGATTTAATTCAAATTAAATCCTAAATTGGTCGAGGGGGTTTACAACGTCGCCTGAACATCATCTGGACCAATCATTCCATAATTCTAGCCACTTGGCACGCTTTTATTCCATAATTGAACATCACCTGTACAATCATTCCACAATTCTAGATCCCTCAACTGATATTGTTGGGTAGGTAGGAAGAATGCCATAGGTCTTCTGCTCAACGCGTCAGCTACTACGTTGGCCTTTCCCGGATGGTACTGTAGCTCAATTTTGAAGTCTGTCATCACCTCGAGCAAACGTCTCTGTCTCTGATTAAGGTCCTTCTGGGTGTAGACGTACTTTAGGCTTTTGTGATTAGTGAATATCTCTACTCTTTCTCCATATAGGTAGTGTCTCCAAAGCTTTAAAGCAAATATCACTGCTGCAAGCTCTAAGTCGTGAGTGGGATAGTTCTTCTCGTGGGTTCTCAACTGTCTATAAGCATAGGCTATAACCTTTCCATGCTGCATCAAGACACATCCTAATCCTTTCCCGGATGCATCGCTATAGATCAAGAATCCTCCGGGTCCAGATGGTATGGTCAAGATAGGTGCCGTAGTCAAACGCTTCTTCAGCTTATCGAACGCCTTCTGACACTCCTCTGTCCAAGTGAACTCCTGCTCCTTACGGGTCAAGCGGGTAATCAGCTCTGCAATCTTCGCAAAGTTCTCCACGAACCTTCGGTAATATCCGGCAAGTCCTAGGAAACTTCTCACCTCTGAGACATTAGTAGGGGTTGGCCATGTCTCTACTGATGAAATCTTCGCCGGGTCTACTAAAATGCCATCTCCTGAGATAACGTGTCCAAGGAAAGCGATACGATCTAAAAGAAACTCATACTTGCTCAGCTTGGCATAAAGCCTCTATCTCCTCAGCGTCTCTAACACTAGTCTCAAGTGCTCTTCGTGTTCCTCGTGGCTTTTCGAATACACCAAAATATCGTCGATGAAGACTACCAAGAACTGGTCTAAGTATTGGTGGAATACTCTGTTCATCAAGTTCATAAATACAGCAGGCGCATTTGTCAGTCCAAAAGGCATCACTAAGAACTCGTAGTGACCATAACGAGTCCTGAATGCTGTCTTTTGAATGTCTTCTCTTCGCACCTTTACTTGATGATAACCCGATCTCAAGTTTAATACCACTGCTCCTGTCAACTGGTTGAATAAATTGTCAATCCGCAGCAGGGGGTACTTGTTCTTGATAGTCAAAGCATTAAGGGCTCTGTAATCAATGCACACGAATACTATTCCATCCTTCTTAGGTACAAACAATACTGGTGCTCCCAGGGTGATGCTCTAGGACGGATAAATCCCTTACTCTGCAACTCCTATAATTATAGCTTCAGCTCATCTAGCTCCTTCTTCGTCAATCGGTATACATTAGAAGATACCGGTGCTGCTCCGGGTACTAGCTCAATGGTGAACTCTACGTCTCTATCTGGCGGTAAGCTTGGCAATTCTTCCGGAAACATATCCTCAAATTCTGCAACTATTGGTGGGGGTACAATTTCTATAGCCTTGTAGGTTCCAGCTATCTGTCCTACTCCTTGCTCGACGGTCCCTCGCATGTACTCGAACTTCGATTGATCTGGCGGTCTAAAAGTGATGCTACCCTTCCGACAATTCAGTATGGCATTATACTGGCTTAACCAGTCCATGCCTAGCACAACATCAAAGTATGGCATAGGTAATACCAAGAATCGCGCTCTCATCTCTCTACCACATACAACTACTGATCACGTTCTGATAGTGCTGGTAACCGGCACGATACCTCCTCCGGTAAGAATCTTCCAACTCTTAGGTAAGGGGGAGGTAGCTACTCTATGCATTGCTACGAATCTACTAGATATAAACGATAATGTGGCTCCAGAATCAAACAATGCAGTTGCAGGTAATGATGCAACTAAAATGGTACCTGTGATAGCTTCCCCTTCTGTTTCCTCCTCAGTAGCTGCTAATACAAAGGCCTGTCCCTGTCTTTGTCCTCCGGTCTGCTGTCAGGCTCGATCGAACTGTGTTTGCTATAGGGCCAAGGGTGGTCCCCTCTGAAATCCTTCGGGTGCTGGTGGACGCTGTCCTCCTGGCGGAGGTAATATCCTCGGAACTGGCGCTGCTGGCCTCTGTCCTGTCTGGGGGGCTGCGTCTCTGCGCTGTGGACAGTCTCGGGCTTGGTGCTGGCTCGCCCTACAAATCATGCATATCCCTAGTCTTTTTCGGCAGTCCTTCTGGTAATGTCCTATCTTACCATAATGTCCTATCTAGATCGTTAGGTATCAGGACATCACCAAATCTGCCGAGACAGCTGAACTCCGCATTATATGCATCCACAGTCATATTCTCTTGTTCTAGATGTAGAAACTGGGAGTACAGGGCATTCCTAACTGTGGCTGGAAAATACTTCGCATTGAAGTATTCTAAGAACTGTTCCCAGGTCTGGTTCTTGCCTATACTGCGCTCAATGGAATCCCACCAGTGATGGGCGTTGCCTTTTAGTTGGGCCCTTACTGCAGTCATCCAAAGGTCTGGGTGTAGTTGTGACGCCTCTAGTAGCATCTCCGTGTTGGCGACCCAATCGAAGATCTGTTCAGCAGTCTCATTGCCTGAGAAGGTATCTGGTTCCATCTGTCAGAACCATCTAACAGTGACACCTGTCTGGGCTGGTGGAGGTGCTAGTATGGGTGTGGGGACATGTGCCCTCTCTAGTACTGCCATCAAACTCTGTCTCAACGTCTCTGTCTGATGCTACTGTGCCTGCATCATAGTCTGAAAGAACTGAAGCATCTGTGGCTGTCCATCTAGTTGTGGCATCTGGGGCGGATAAGGTGGAGGTAGTGGTAATGGAACCTCTGGCTGTACGGTAGGGGTCTCCTCAGATGTCGGCCTCTCGATCTGTGGCATCGGTGTAGCTCCTGAAGTCTGGCCCTCATAATGCTGTGTGGGGATCGTTTGGGAAGTCAGTCCCTCGTGTTGTGGTGTAGGATCGCCCTAAGAAGTTTCGTGCCAATGTATCAGCAGGGTCTGTAGCGGGGGTTGCCCTTCGGGTACCTCTTCTCTTTGGATGGTATTGTCTGGCATCGCGGCATTGGGTGCTCCTCGTCCACTGTGCAAGTTTATCTTGCTGCAAGAGATAGGACTTCATTAAAAAGAGTATGGAATCAAACAAACAGGATGCAGATATTTAGAAGTAACACGAAGGAATTTCAAAGACGTAATCAAAGTGGATAAGACCTAGTAATTTTCTATCCTATTGCAGGCTCGCTGGGCATGCTATCATACCACAAGCAATAAAGTCGACCTGCATGGGCTACCACTAAAACCATGTCACGCCCTAGTCCCAAAATATATGGAACTAGGCCACATAGCAATAGCCAGATGTCACATCTCCGAGGATATCTCCATTTAATGGATCCAACGAAGAGTGCTATGCTGTCCTAAATAACTAACATGTCCCATATAAATCAACAACAAGTAATATAATCTCATCCACAATAAAAAATAGCAAGAATGTACTGATAATAAATGCTGGAAGATAAACTCCAGTCTCAAAATATCATAGTACAACCAAGAATATCTGGTGGGGACAAACCCACTACTATGACGAAATAAAAGTACTGAAATGATAGATAAAAGATAATGACTAGGGCATCGGCTGACTAGATAATGATGCTCCCAATACTAGGCAGAAGGCCTACCAACTGATCACGGAAACTCTGACGGTAGCACCTCTAGCTCCTCAGCTGTAGCGTATCTAGTCTCCTGTCCTGGGCCGTACACTGTAGGGTAATATGCCTCGTCCAAATCTAGAAAGGTTCCAGGTCCTCAGAAGGACGTAACAAGATACATAGAAACATGCCATATATATGAATACTGAATAAAATAAATGCAATAAAGGGTGTGCTAACCATCTAAGTGAATACAATGTGAGGACAACATTGGTACGTATGGGTAGGTGTAGGCATAATGTCCATACCGCTCTGAAGAATGGGGCATCTGCATAATATAACGTCCATACCGCTCCGAAGAACGGGGCACCTGAATAATATAACGTCCATACCGCTCCGAAGAATGGGGCACCAGCATAAAGGGAGTCATCGGATATGTAGCTCCTCCGGACATGACGAATTCCAATGGGTGTATCCCATATGCCTACTAACTGTCCTCCCCGTCCAATGTAGATACACTAGTCGAATGCTCGACTTGCATACCACATATCTATATGCCAGTCTCTACAATTAAAGTAGCCCTGAGTTCGTACTAGCCGTGATGCATGTCACACGCACCGATAGCTAGTCGAGTACGCGAATCCGCATCCCAATATGAGTTATCACAGTGAATGTGTAAGAGTGTCAGGTCTCGAAAAATATTATAGTATCCTCCCAATGGGGTGAGTCTACTAGCAACTAGGTCAAGTATACTAAATCATCGACTGCACCGAGTCAATCTCGGACGCGCACAGTCATATGAAATAAAGCAACAAGATATCATACAACATATGTAGCATTTAATATAAACAGTAAATATGGCAAGGTATCTTGCCTGGGTCCTGAAGCTGTGAATGCCAATAGCCTGCTCCTGTAGTGTCTCCTGGCTGATCCAGTGACCCTAAACACAGAATATAGTATTGCAATCTAGCATCAGACACTAAGCAATATATACACATGATTACGTCGCTACTCTTGGGTACTATTGCAGGTTCATAGCTGATCAAATACAGCACCACGTGCGCACGTAGCTAAGGTGTACACATGTTCTATCCTCGATTAACGTGCGCCTGGAGATAGTAATTTCTAATTTATGGTTTTACGAAAACTATATTATGTTTAGTACAAAATTTTGGTCCTTAAATTCCCATATTCAGCATACTTGGTGATGTCTAAATTTTATTGAAGAATCTCATGTCTCTAACAACAGGTCTTATGATTAAGAAAAAGGTTGGTTATTACGTAAATGCTAATTCTTGCAGGTTATCATGCTTTCATATATAGTTTAGGGTTAACTAGGTCATGTCCAAGACTATGGCTCTCGACACGATGACACTACGAACACTTATGGACATGATACAAAAAGGGAGGAGTACCAAGCGTTTACCTAGTTGGCTGGACGAGGGTCTGTGCTCTTCGAGGTGTGCACTCCGGCGAGGGGACGCTCCAGCGTCGGCCGGCGGCAAGACAATAGCGGCAGCAGCAACACTGCAATAGTAGCAGCAGCGACTTTGACGTGCGACGGTGACGGCCGTGTGTGGGGGGTTATGGGGGATCAATGGGGTGGTCAGGCAGGGGAGGTCGGTGGTTGAGGTGGTGATGAGGGGGGAGTCGGGTTGGTTATGGTGGTGAAGGGAGATGGTTGATGATGGAGGGGGTTGTGATAATGGTGAAGGTGGAGACGGTGGTATAAGGGGTGGTCCGGCGTAGAGGAAGGGAAGGTGCAGGCGGTCTAGGCTGCGGGTGGTGGCGGCCTGACATTGGTGGTGGAGTTAGAAGGTCGGGAGAGGGAAGATGGTTGCTCGGTTGGATGAAGGGGGTGGCTCGGCTAGGGTTTGGAGGTGGTAATGGATTTTAGGGTTTCAAGTGAAGGAATTGCATATATATATATATGTAGGGAATTTGTGGGCTGACCTCGGCTTGGGCCTGTCTGGTCTCATTGGGGTAGGGTTGGTCCACATGAGAGGGTGCATGTGGGTTTGGTCCAGTTCCGCTTGAGGTAAAATTGGCCTTTAATTTAATTAAATTAAAATAATTGCACATGGTGTTTCCTAATGCATTGAAGACATATAGAACTAGGTTTGGGGTGGGACACAAGAGTCGTGGACGTAGCAGGCTTGGTGTAGGCTAATACCCTAATTTAGGTACTAGGGAATTGGGTTGTGGTTGTTCCTCAATTTCAAGTAGGAATGAACAATCAAGGAATATTGAATTTATTGAAATAAAACGTAGGCGTCTATAACGAATATTGCGCGGCTCAAATAAAACACAATATTGAGGATCTAAAAGTTATATAGGGGTCAGATGGGTAGTCTGGCATGTCTAGGAGATGTGTATTTAATTAGTTTGGGGGTACCTACTATCGTAGCGTTCCAAACATCAAAGCAATGGTAAGGTGTACTAAGTTGCATGATTTGCGTATTAATATTAATGGTACCAAATTAATCCTAGTCTCTTGATTTAATTCAAACTAAACCCTAAATTGGTCGAGGGGGTTTACAGCGTCGCCTGAACATCACCTGTACAATCATTCCACAATTGTAGCCACTTGGTACGCTTTTATTGTTTCAGAGAGAGAGGCTTGAGCGGCTTGTAATCTCGACTATACGTCCCTTGTAACACTTGTTTATATCAATAAAGAGTTGCTTTACTTTAACTTGTGTTATTTAGTGCTTCCGCTATATTGTCGACTTAGTGAACCTGTTATCAATTGCCCATGCGTTTCTGTTTTAGCTGCACTCGGACAATCTGTGCGACTCTGTGGCTTAGAACTCTTATCGCCAGCCAATGAACCACGGCCTTGCACGGGCGTGGCTCTCGCTCGTGCGGCATCACGCCCGGATGGGTCAAAGCGATCGTTTTGCGGGAGCACTGGCGCGGTGATTCTCGCCTAGCGGGAACGGCCGATTTTCCTGTGGGAGATCGGGGCATAACATGTTGGTATCAGAGCTTGGCTTATACGTCTTTGGACTCTATTTCAAATATCTCTGTTTCGAAAGCTCGTTCGTGGGTTTTTTGCATGCTCTCTCTCAATGTCCTAAACGGAATATTCTAACAATAAGTCTAAATACTTTCAAAATAATTTTTGAATGATATGATTGCTTGTATGATATTATGCTGCGAGTGGCCTATGTGCCAACCTGAGTGAGAACCCTTGAGATTATCGCAAGTAGCTTGTCCGATTTCACTATCTGTATGTTTGGTTGAATGCATCTGTTTGAGGGACGCCTTGAACTTGTACACGATCCAAGACTCAAGAAAATGTAAAACTCGAGTGCTAAGATTTCACTATCGCTAAATTGGTTGGCGAGCATATGTTTGGAGCGCTACGAATATGTGTATGATCCAGACTAGCGATATGCTGATCTCGAACGCTTGTGTAAGTGAATATCTAAATAAACAAGTACAACGACTTATATAGGTTTGCCTCAGCCTTGTATCATTAAATCAAAATTGATTGAAACGTACTGCTTGTCCTCAGTAAGTCTTGAGGATGAGACTTTTTTGAGTTGGGTAGGATGTAACACCCTGTTTCGCTCAAGCGGACCTACCGATTCAAACGACAAAAGTACAATGTGCCGACCTGCTTTGCTCAGGCGAGAATACTCGTTTGAGGCAAAGGATACCCAGACTTGTCCCTACAGGGATCCGTCTTAGGCTTCCCGAGGCTCACTTGACGTATCGCTCAACCGAGGCGAATCATCGCTAAGATGGGTGGCTACGGTGAACTTGTCTTCGCTTAGCCAGCATACATAAAATACTGATTGCTCATGCTAGTCGCTAGGTGAATCACCCCCTGCATGCTAATAAGAATCCAACGCACTTAGCTAAGGAAATAATCCCAACTTGTATTGCTTATGCTAGAACATGGAAGTAAAATATTGCTTATGTATATCTTTAGAACCTCGCATGCTACCCTAGATCGTGTTGCTCGGGAAGTCCCTTACGATCTCACTCCTCGGCTTACCTTCGGGCCCGAGCTAACGTGAATGTTTATGTTTATACAAATGCATGCTTGTCTGCTTGTATATTGCCTTATTTTCATCCAAACCCCGGGAGACTACTAAGTAGTCGTTCCGTGCATGATTGAACCTGCAAGTATCCGGGACCGTTAGGTCACCAAAGGCAGCCCTGAACCATTGGAATGCATCAAGACAAGTTATTTACTGAACAAAGAATCAAGATTCAAGTATCTCATGTACTCGTGTTCCCGTGCACTCGTGTTCTCGTATTCTTGTGCACTCGTGTTCTCGTGATAATTGGAAGACCAATAATTGCATGTCGCGGATAACTCAAAAATAAGGTATTGTTCCACGGACGGTCACCGGGGCACTAGGGCCAATCCGATCTGGATAGAACTCATGTGTAGTCATCGTGTACGGGACGGGATAGCTAGCAGCGCATCGTGTACTCTCGTAGCATGCTATCCTTGTCCTTGACTATGTCCAAATGGCTATGTCAGCGACTCGTGTTCATATAGATAAGTCATCCTCGCTTAGCGGCTATCCTCGTGCGAGTCATTACATCATGTCAAAAGAAACAACTGAACACCTGAATGATCATGATACAATAATACTCGTGTTTGCATATGCTATGTCTCCTGAACGTTTATACTTGCCCGTGCTTGAATTAATAATATTTGCCTTGGACAGGGAAGGCCAAATGGTAAGTTGGTAAGTCTCATCGTGTTTTCGCTCATGTCGCATAGCACACTGCCACACGAGTTAGGCCATTCAATGTTTGCATAAAACTGATCCTAAGGCAACTAGAAAGACAACTTAATAGTGTTGTCTGATAAAATAAATGAAAGATATAAAAATGAGGCTTTATACGAAAACCCGCTCTTTATGTTTACAAACAAGCAGTACAATTAATCCTATACGAGGATGTCGAGTACAATTTTTTAATCTGGATAAATATTGCTATAGGAGTCTGATCTGCAGTCGATCACTTTGTCCGTTGGACCACACGATGATAAAGAAGTGCCGTAGAAGACAGAAAGTAGCTTCGAAGGTTGCTAAAGAGAGTGGATGCTCGATGCCAAAGTCGTCGATCACTACTCTTTTCCTGAGCTCTGGATTCTTCTCTCTCAAAGACTCTTTGACTCTCAGTTCCTTGACCTTGGATCTGATACTGGATTTCTTGACCAATTTCCGACCTCGGATCTGATACTCTCTTTTTTGACCTTGGATCTGATCCTCTATTTTTTGACCCTCTTCGACCTTGGACCTCTGTCAATAGAGGTCTCTATTTATAGAGTTTTAGTGACAGTGACCACTCAGTCGGTGTAGAAACCGAGTAGTGGAAAGTACAACACCCTTTTACATGATGGTTAAAATAATCGTTTGCCCGCGTATAAATGACCTTTTGAATGAGCGTGTGACGCGTGTCCAATTAAGAGACAGCGTATAACTGCTGCGAAGATCACGACATAAAAGCCACGTAGGTAGTTATCCTTCGCGTAGAAGAGGTTGGCGTAGAAGCCAATAACTGTCACCATGGCGTAGAAGCCAAATAGGCATAGAAGCTGAGTAGGCGTAGAAGCCAAGTAGGCATAGAGGCCGAGTGGGCGTAGAAGATAGCTGATCCTCTTTTCCTGACTGAGGCCTGAGTTGGCAAAATGTGCCAAAGTAATGATGTAGACGTCTTAGCCGAAATTATGGCTCTTGGAGATATAATCAAATCTCTTGCATTAAATACAGAGATCTGCCCCCATCCTGCGCATTAAATGCAGAGGCGTGTCTTGAAAATTTGCCATCATTTTGCACATTAAATGCAGATACGCGCCTCGAATCCTGTACGAAGAGCAACTGCTGACATGGCAGTCTGTTTGTCTTCTGCGGAGCGTAAGAAGCTCACGTCTGCCTGTGTAAAACTAGGCAGCGTATCCCCTTGTATGCGTACAAGCAGTTTACGCAAAGGGGATGTCACTAAACGACGGTTTGGTGACATTTAATCAAATCTCCTGCATTAAATGCAGAGATCCGCCATTATCCTGTGCATTAAATACAGAGGCATGTTTTGAAGGTCTGCCACCTTTTCTGCGCATTAAATGCAGAGACGTACCTCGAGCTCTGTCATCACTCTGCGCATTAAATGCAGAGACGTACCTCGAGCCCTGTCATCACTCTGCATATTAAATGCAGAGACGTGCCTCGAGTTTTGTCATCACTCTGCACATTAAATACAGAGACGTGCCTCGAGCCCTGTCATCGCTCTACGCATTAAATGCAGAGACGTGTTTCGAGCTCTGTACGAAGAGCAGCTTTTGACGTGGCAGGCTGTTTGTCTTCTGGGGAGCGTAAACAGCTTACGTCTGCCTGTGTAAAACTAGGCAGCGTATTCCTTTGTATGCGTAAAAGCGGTTTACGCCAAGGAAATGGCAGTAAATGACAGCCTGGGTTGCATTATCGCGCCATCATTATAGCCGTCGCCTGGGTAGTCGTGCAGTACTCTTTGTCAGGAGTCCAGACGTCAGGTTCATTGCATGATCTGACAGGTTCATTTCAAAGAATACGAAGCGTTCCTCGTATGCTTCAATGCTGCATTAAAATTGGATGAGTTTTACGCCATAAAGGCGATATAGCACCCTTTTTACGCTGAAGCAGCTTGGACATACTGCATTACGCTGATGGTCCTTGAGCTTATATATTTTATGCTGTGCTTAGTGGAAAAGCTCTGTTGTACGTTGATGGCTCTGAGGTCATCTGTTTACTCTGTCCTGCATCAACATGCTGCGTATAGCTATCCAGCGTATTTTTATGCTTCTACAAGATCCCCTTCAAAGCTTTTAAATTCCTCGTAATTTGAAACGCTTTAAATAAAGCATAAAACGGTCAAGTCTGATACGTCCTTCAAGGCTGACTTTATAGCAGAGTTATTGGGGATCCGTTGTGATTCAGAGGGCTCTCTTTTGCTTATAAAAGGCTGAGGAGTTAACCTTTTCTTCCCATATTTCCTTCACCACATAGAGATGATCGCCGGAGTTCGTCGGGTCGACTTGAGGAAGAAGAAGATCATGTTCTTCCAGCATGTAAGGAGCCGAAAAGGACGGCATCTTCGAGCAAATGTCCTCTGCAACGATGGATCATGGAAGGATATCATAGCCTCCTTTGCTCGGGATAATCAGCAACTTTGTATGGAGGTTCTTCCGGAGAGAGGAAGGGTCGTATTTGACCACACAACTTGCAAGCTGTATCTTCTCCTGATACTTTCATAGACAAGAGCAGAAACTAGCTCGGTCCTCGAGTATTGAGTTGGGTGAAATACCTTAACTCAATCTGTCATGGCGTACGGAGCATGAGATCTGCATCATTTATGCATGCCCAGTTCTGTATCCTCACGCCATGTATCATTTTCTTGTTAGTCGGTTGCGGAAACCGACTAACTGCTGGAGAAGATGGATGAAGAAGCCCACCAATACGAGAACCTGGCAGAACAGACTCTGGGGGTGGCCTTTCGACGACGACGAGGAAATCCTTTGTAGACAGGATTTCCCTCATATGTAATCATGAAAATGAAGAAAAACCCTTTTGTAGACTGGATTTCCCTCATATGTAATCATAAAAATGAATAAAATTGTCTTCTTCTGTGCATATGATTATTTTGCCACATACTTTGCTGTGAAGTCTGAATATGTGTAGCTTCAACACGTCTGGTAACTTTACGCCGACTCTGATAGAAAGAGTGCTAGGTCCCGTCCTATTTTTTTACACATAACTAGGGATGCGTAGAAAGCCGCTTAGCATTCGAGTATTCGAACTATCCTGCTGTTAGGAATGAGGAACCGCGTAGAATTCTGAACTATCACTTCTGATAAACATAATTCTTGTTCAGACATCATCTTCAAGAATAATTTCTTGAAAATCCCTTGGAACAGGACGAGAAATGGCTGTCAAAAACTGAGTTGCCATCTTGAATTATAGATAAAATATTCAGATTGGAGTCTGGATGTGAACTTTCAATCGACCCAAGGAGAAGAGTCATTTTTAATGTTGAACTCTGTATGCTTCGGGTACTTGGGATATTTTGAGGTCAAGAAGGAGTATCTTCTGTGTGAACTCTTGTAATTGACCGCCTTGAGAATTGTTCAGATTTACGTGTACTCTGGCCTGCGTATTTTTTAGATGTGCGAAAAGTCATGGCATAAAATTATAAGTTCGTAGCCTCTCAAGCGTAAAAGCTGCTGAGCATGAGAGCATCCGGGCATAGAAACTGTAGATTTGTAGCTTCTGAAAAGGAAATCTTCCGAGCGTGAAACTGTGGATCTGTTGCCTCTGAGCGTAAAAGCCACCGAGCGTAAAATCATAGATTTGTAGCTGTTGAGCATAAAGTCGTAGGTTTGTAGCCTCTCGAGCGTAAAAGCTATCGAGCATAAAAGTATCCGGGCGTAAAACCATAAACTTATAGCCTGTAAGCGTAAAACCGTAGATCTGTAGCTGTCGAGCGTAGAAAGCTCCTTAGCGTAAAAACCACGAATCTGCTTTGCACAAAAACTTTTCGAATTCGCTGACTGTCCGCCTTCTCTGAGTAATAGGCTGACGTAGTACCCAATAATAACTGAATATTAATTATGAGATTTGGTTCGGGATTCGAGGAGTCCATCCGAACTCTATATATATCCCAAGCTTTTGAGAGAAAAAACATTTCATCCGTCTTCTGTGAAAGAAAGCCTTCGACTGTTCGAGTTCTTGTTCGTTTTCTCTCCGAGCCTTCAAAGTTTTCAGTAATGGCCCCGAAACAACTCCCCTCTAAGGGAAAGAATGTTGATTCTTCTTCTCGCTCTTTTGTCCAAGCGAGAGCGTCTTCGGTCGGGCAAGGCGAACTTTATTCTGAGCGAAGTATCCCGCCGACGAGCAGTGCACCCGGCCTTAGAAGTAGAGCTTTTGGGACGAAAAAGAACGACTGAAAATCCTTCGCACACGTTGTACGTGAACGCTCTAGGTCGTCTTCTGTGCTGATAGCCTCTTTGAGAAAGATGATGCACAGAGATGTTTCATCTTTTACGCCCACATTTCTAATGTGTTAGCGTAAAAACTCCATATTTTCGCAGTCGGGCATAAAAGTACAGGCTGTCGAAACTTGGCGTATACTATAAATTTGAGTGTTACGCTTCCGGCATAATAACTCAAACTTTGGCAGTCTGGCGTAAAACACAGACTGTCAAAACTTTGCGTGTATTGCCAGTCTTGAATCTTACGTCTTAGGAAATGGATTCCAACGTAATGATCAAGTTTTTACAGTCTTGGCGTAAAGCACAGACTGTTAATTTTTGGCGTATGCTGCAAGATCTGAAATGTCTAGTTATAGGAATTGATGTGTTTTTCTTGCACTATTGCAGTTAACTTGCATGTGTCTCCGCTAGCCGATGTGATAGGTTCTACAGCCGGGATGCTGCACTCCAACTATCTGGAGGATCTGTCGCACGTGACATTTCTTATCTCCGGGCCCCAGTATCCCAAAGGAAGGGAAATTTTGATATCGGCTCAGGGCGAGTGAACGCTGCTGAACATGATTAATGGAGAGCCCCTGACGTACATAGACGGGGATCAATATATAAAGCCGATATTTCTCTTCGGGGACATGATTGACAAGCAGTCCCAAACGAAGCCCAAGAAAGAACTCTGGGTTTTCCCTACCGGGGGCTTGGTCTTGTATTTGCCTAAGATGCTGAGAGACTATCATCTCGGCATTCTTCCATGCTACACATCCCAGAAGGATGTCGTAGACGCTGACTCCCGATCTTTACGGCAGGCCGGGAAGATCTTTCATCAGAAAGGATCTGACCAGGGGTCGTTTGTCAGCCGCCCTTCCGGCTCTGTAATACCATTCAGGGGACTGTACCCGGGCAGTATCCTGAGTAAAGACAACTTGGTGCTCCAGCCGGTGCAATTTTCGACTTTCTGCAATGATTTCATGGGGCACGGGGGAGTATACCCTAAGGTAAATCCTCGGTGTAATGGGTGGATCACCCCAACAAATCTTTAATGGGCTCGTTTAGCTAACTGGGCCCTGAAGCATTTTTAGACTGAGCTGGAGAGCATCGGTCTATTTGCAGCTATGAGCGCTACCAGTGTTGGGTTACCTCCCAACCCCAATCTGTTTTTGGCTCTGATGGAGCGATATATCTCGCTCACCGGGACTTTCGCCACTCCACTGGGGGAGTTGGGATTGGCCCTCCACGAGATGGCAGAGATCTCGAGACTGCCGATGGGGGACACTCCCTATGAAGAGTATGTTCCCACGAACTGGGAGTTGGGGGATTCAGACTCTCGGGTAGTGGCCGTATACCAGGAGCTGATGTGCCACTACCTCGCTTGTACCGATTTTTATGGTGAGCCTTCAGATTTGGCTTACATCAATAAATAGGCGTCCTACCTCTTCTTTCACCGGGCTAAAAATACTAAGCCGGAGAAGGTCTTGGATAACAAGGATCAGCCTTTGAATCTTTTGAGCGTGCTTACTGCTCAGGTAGTCGACGATCTTATGGAGGATGCTGGGGCTCCGGACCAGATTCTCGACGAAGGGATAGGGAAATATCCCGCAGGCACTAAGGCCTACAGCTATTTGAGGCATTGTCGCAGGCCTCTGTCCAAGGAAGCTCAACTGGCTAGCTTCCTCTCCATATGGCTGCGCCGACTGGTGGTACCTGGCATCGCATCTGCGGACCGCATTCACCGCAATACGCTATTGCCTGCAGTACGTCTGGTGTTCGGGGCAAGACTGGGCTTGCTCCCTGCCATGGTGTGCCGTATACAAGCTGGCCTGAGGGCCATGACTGATGGGCTGCTCGCAGATGAAACTCTGCGTGATAGCTTTCCCAGGGTAGAATTACCATACCTGTATTTGATGGGATGGTTAATTCTCCATAACCCCAGGGTTATGTCTCCCGGCTCTGGCAGTAGTTCGGGGGGTAGTTTCTTGTTGAACTACAAGTATTCCTCCTGGAATGTGACCACAGTTTTAGACTGTCGGCGGGTGCTGAACTTCAGTCACAGCTGGAAGCTTTTCTGCACTGTCCCCTCTGTACATCTTAATCAACAAGGGATCAGACTTCAGGATGTAGGCGATGGGCAGACCATTCTTTCTTCTGAGGCTTTCAATTGGTTAGTCTATATTAGACCTTCCCATTTACTGTACAGAAGTGAAGACCATTGCTTCTTGGAGCCCTACCTGCCTAGTCGGTTTGCCAGACAATTCGGGTACGACCAGTTGCACGTAGGCAATGCCGTCACCAGCTTCAGGTCCAGGGGTGGACTCATTGATGGAGCCAGAGGATGGCGATACTTCATCATGGTTTGCACTGAGGCAACTTTTACCGTGCCCGTCATTTCACTCTCCACGGAGCTGCGTATCCTCCACTCGTATGCGCAGTTCTACGTGGCAATAAACACCTTCCATCGCGATTTTGATATGTATGGAAGTTTTAGGATGCCCTCTTCCAAGCCTGGGGAAGAGTCAAAATCCCCTCGGTTTCTTCTGACGAGGGTGAAGAGTCCGTTACTCCGGATGAGCCTCTGTTGTTGGTACCGAGGGGTGAAATACCTCCGCCTGCAGGGGCTCTGGTAATTTCTGGGAAGCGAAGGGCTCCTTCTCCGACGGAGACTTTCCCTCGCAAGAGGAGAAGACGGTTACTCGTTCTCTTCGGATTCCCGGCAATGAGGCTCTTGAGCCTGCATTTTCCCCTATTGGGGATGATTCTTTGATCGGAGGTTCCTCGCCTTTTAGAGAGGGACCCTCTAATGTTTCGACTGGCGGTGCCGGAAAATTCCTGTTGGAGGCTGCTGTCGCTGCTACCGCTTCAGGTAGTGGAACGAGATCGCCTTCGGGGTCGAGCCAAATAAGGATATCTTTATCCGGGTCAGCATCGGGAGAAACCCCTGCCGTGTCTGTCGGTACGCCCAACGAGATTCTACCTGATGAACCTCAGCTGGAACTTGACGAGGGCCTGGAAGAATATTTGTCGGTGTCGGTTGACACACCATCTTCTCCAGGTATGACAGCTTGCCTAGCATCATTAAGAAATAATTTAGCTGTACTGGCCGCAGACGCGACATATACACCATCGGCCATGGGTAAATATCATCTTTACGTCTCTTTTTAGAAAAGTTAACATTATTTCGATATTAACTTCCTTTTGTCTTCTTTTTAGGTGAAGACATCTTCGGGGAGGGCAGTGTAGATGCGCCCTTTGGCTCTGTGTCAGGTCCTGGCGGCGACACGGAGGTGCCTGACTTTGAAGAGAAGACACTTTCGGGTGCCGGCTTGCCCGTCGAAGAGATTCCGATATCTCAAGAGGAGGATGAGCCTGTCGCTGCGATAATGTCTCCTTTGAGTATGCCGGTCACTTCGTCCGGTATTGGCGCTTCTTCTTTTGTCGCACTGCCTGTTGAGGCGACGGCTGTGGCGATATCATCCGCGGTCGTTCCTGGAGAGAGGTACGCCAATATCGCAGCCACTCCCAGCGTTCATTTAGACCTGGCTATGCTGACTGAGCAGTATATTGGTATCTTCTATACCACTATGAAAATATTGATATCAATGGTGTTGGAGAAGAATTTGAGCTTTGCGTCTCTGAGGAGGTCCTCCTAGTTCGCGATAGTGCCGATCAGGGACTTCAACGACACTAGGGTAGCTGACATATTGGAGCAGATAGTTAATGGTTTGGAGGAACCCATTAACGAATATCAGCAGCTATCTCGAGGCAGCGTTGACGACCTGGTCCATGCTAGGTTCGACTCCTTGACTGCAGAGCTTGCTGGGCAACTGGAATCTCTAGACAAATCCGTCCAAGAACAGCAGCAGGAGATGGATCAGGAGCATGCCCAACTAGAGTGCGTCATTCCTCAGCTGACTCAGTACGAACTCGACTATGAGGAAGTGACAGCAAGGGTCCGCAGATTGAGAGATGAACTTGCTTAAGTGGAGGAACTGGCTGTCTCCTTGTCGGCAACTCGAGACGTGCTGACGAATCAGAAGGAGACCGCCCAGTAGAATCTGACGCAAGCGGGTATTGTCCATGCGGGTTTCGTACGTACTCGGGCCGAGCTGGCTGCTTTGAACAATGATGCAGCAAGGTTGAAACGGGCTCGCGCCGACGTCCTGAACTCCAGGGATGAGAGGATGGCTGCTCTGGCACGGCAGATTTGCGACCTAACCGCTCCCCTCAAATGATGTACTTTTGCTTTTCAATGTACTTTTGCTCTTTTTTGGGAATAATAAAGAGGCTTTCATCTGACTTTGTGGACCCATCATTTTGGAATATAAATGACAGGTTTGGGTGAAAGTGATATCAGAGGTAATATGGACGTGATATACTCTCGGTAAGTTTTAGTAGGACATATCTATTCAGAGGTTATATGGACATGATAGAATATGCTTCAGCTAAAATTTGTACACAAAACACTATCAGAGGTAATATGGACGTGATAGGTCTTGAAGTTCCAAATTAGTTAAACATATCTATTCAGAGGTTATATGGACATGATAGAATATGATCCAACTAGTTTTGTTTTGGAAGTAGTTTTGTCAGAATAAGATTTTTGCCATATTCCACTTGAGCAGAGGAGGTTAAGCATAGTACCTCTTCAGAAATTTGTCATTGATAGGCGCCATTAACAGGTCTCCATTAGGCTTGGTTAACCTGTAAGCACCGTTTGAGAACGTCGTCTCGATCGCATAAGGGCCTTCCCATTTGGGCTAGAATTTGCCCTTACTCCTGTGAGTAAGAATCATCGGCCTTCTCACAGCTAAAACTAGCTCGCCAACTTTGAACACTCTTTCCTTTACTTTTTGATTAAAAGCTCTGAAAATGCGTGCTTGGTAGAACGCGATGCGCTGTTGAGCTTGGAGGCATTTCTCGTCTAATCCTTCTAGATCTTTAAGCCTTAACAGGTCATTCTTTTCTTGAGTCAACTCATTAGCCACGGCTATCCTGAGTGACAAAATCTAGATTTCGATGGGGAGAACTGCTTCGCTCCCGTAAACCAATGAGAATGGGGTGCAACCCGTCGGTGCTCGTACCGTTGTGCGGTATGCCCAGAGACATTCTTCCAGCTTCTTATTCCAATCCCTCTTGTTCGAAGAGACGAACTTTTTCAAGAGCTTGATAATGGTTTTGTTGAAAGCTTCCGCCAAACCATTAGCAGCAGGATTATATGCCGTAGAGGCCACATTTTGTATCCGATTTTTATCGCAAAATCGATGAAACGCTTGGCTGATGAATTAAGGCCCATTGTCATAAATTATCCTCCGGGGTAGCCTGAAGCGATAAATGACGTGATGCTTGATGAAGCTGATCATATTAGATACCTTCACCTCAGCAAGAGGGATCGCCTCTGCCCATTTGGAGAAATAATCCATGATGGCCAGTATGAACCGGTGACCTCTGGAAGAAGACGGGTGAATAGGACCAATGCTATCCATACCCCATGCTTCGAAAGGCCAGGACGCAACCATAGGATATAAATATTTCGAAGGTTGATGGATAAAGTCTGCATAGACCTGACAGGCTCTGCATTGTCTTGCATACTTTATTGCATCTGTGATCATAGTAGGCCAGTAATAGCCCATTCTCCTTATGCGATCCTGTAGCTTAGGACCGGGTTGATGCGCTCCGCATACGCCATCGTGAGCTTCACGGATAATCCGATGTTCTTCATTACCAGAGAGACACCGTAATAATAGTCCGTCATAAGACCGGCGATATAGACATTGCGAAGATGCGTCAAAATAGAAGCGCAATGATCGTCTTTTAACAGATACTGCTTCTTTAGTGTCTTTTGGCAAGATTTCGTATGCTACGAAATCTATAAAAGGACTTCTCCAGTCTCTCTTTGGAAGATCTATGTTCACCGCGTAGCTGTGTTCTATGTGAAAGTTATTTTTCACACAGAATAAATCTCTGTTAAGAAGGATCACCGAATTCTGCCTTCTTATAGGGGTAGCTAAATCTGTAGCTAGACTGGCTAGGGCATCAGCTTCCAGATTCTGAGATCGAGGTACATGCTCTAGGAAGAATCCTTTGAATGTCATGGCTATCTCGACCGTTGCTCGGTGATAGGGGATGAGGTCTGGATTCCGGACTTCATATATTCCTCTGACTTGATTGACGATCAGCAGAGAATCACTGAAAGCTTCCAGAGATTCGACGCCCAATTCTTTAGCGACTTGGAGCCCGATTAGTAGAGCGTTATACTCTGCCACATTGTTAGAACAGGGCTCGCTAAGAGAATATGCTCGGTAGATGACGAACTTATCAGGAGTAACCAGGATAATTCCTACTCCCGAAATCACGTTTCCCCTGGGACCAGTCCTGGAGGCACCGTCGAAGAATAGTTGCCATGCATCACTTTCCATTGCGGAATTACATTCTGCAACTTCGTCGAGAATGTCCTCGTATAGTTTGGAGGCCTCCAGAATCGGATGAGCAGCTAGGAAGTCAGCCAATGCTTGGCCTTTGACGGACTTCTGAGGGACGTACACCATGTCATATAGTGTTAATAACATCGCCCAAGTCGCGAGTCGGGAATTAAGAATGCTTGGCTTGTTCATCAGTACCCGAAGAGGATTGATCCTGGAGATGATGTGAATGGTTTGGCCTGTGACATAGAGCCGCATTTTCTGGATAGCGAACATCAGAGCCAAGCATTCTTTCTCCACTGGGTTGTACCAGTGTTCGGCTCTGACCATCATCCTGCTGAGGTAGTAGATAGCCTGTTCGTGACCCATATCATTCTTTTGTGTGAGAAGAGCTCCCAGAGAATGATCCATCACTCGAACATATAGCACAAATGGTCTTCCTATGACTGGAGGCACCAGAACTGGCGGACTAGTGAGGTAGCGTTTGATATCGTTAAACGCTTGCTGACAGGCTTTGTCCCATACGAAGGATACACCTTTCTTCATGAGACGAGAAAAGGGCTGACATCTCCCAGAGAGGTTGGATATGAATCTCCGAATATAAGCCAGACGACCTTGAAATCCCCTGAGTTCCCTCAGATTGTGGGGCGGTCGCATTTCTAAGATGGCCTTGACTTTGTCAGGGTCCACTTGAATGCCTTTGGCGGTAATGACAAACCCAGAAATTTGCCACTAGATACCCCCAGAAAGGACTTTGTAGGATTTATTTTGAGTTGTTGTTGGCGCATCAATTCAAATATTGTCTTCAAGTCTTGGATGTGATTATCCTTGAGGCGGCTTTTGACAGCTACATCGTCTACGTAACACTCCACTGTTTTGCGTAAATGCTCATAGAATATGTTACTCATAGCCCGTTGGTACGTAGCCCCGGCATTCTTCAATCCGAAAGGCATGACCGTATAGCAATATACCCCCAATGGTGTCCGGAAGGCAGTATGCTTCTCGTCTTCAGGATGCATCTTGATTTGATTGTATCCTGAAAATCCGTCCATGAAAGACATACGTTCAAAACCGCATGTATTGTCAATCATGACGTCTGTGATGGGAAGAGGAAACTCGTCCTTGGGGCAGGCTGCATTTAGATCTCGGTAATCGATGCAGACACGTACTTTCCTATTTTTTTCATAACCGGGACAACATTGGTGACCCAGTCGGGATGTTGTTCTTCCCGGATGAAACCGCAGGCTATCAACTTCTTTATTTCAGCTTCAATGGCGTCCATCATATCCGGGCGGAACCGACGTTGGTGCTGCTTCACAGGCTTCGAATCGGGCAATATATTGAGCTTATGAGTAGCCACCTTTGGATCAAGGCCTGGTATGTCCTCATATTCTACGCAAAGACGTCGATATGTTCTTTTATCAGCTGGATAACTTCTTTCCTTTCTTCTTCGGAAAAATTATTACTGATAAATATCGGCTTTGGCGAAAGTTTATCCCCAACGTCAATCTGGATAACTTTATCTTCAGTGGGAGGTTCTCTCTGCTCGAAGCGGAACTCCCATTATGTATCCATTTACTGAGCCCAAGCGTCATTCTCAAACAGTTCAGATTCTTGTTCGTTTGCTTCGAAGGAATCTGTCACTACCATATTTACTGATAATGTTCGTTCGAGAGCATGAGATGAGTCGTAGGGCGCTGAGCCATTTTAAGAAGAGGAAAAGATATCCTCGTTTGACTCAGGAGTTGCAAGAGAGGTGGTATACCCTAACCCGAAATGAGTTCATTGATTGTAGGGATCGCCGTGCAGCAGCATTTGTCTGCCTTTCCCCTAGTTGAGACCTGGTTCCAGCTTCAAGTTATAACCCATACTTTGTATGATCTTCAAAGCTTGCGGGCTGTATCTGTGAACCTGCATTTTACCGGCATCGTCATCGGAAGAATCTTCTTGCACAGTCGGTTCATCGCACATGCGGCCGAAGACTATTGAATGCTGACTGCTGCAAGTAGGCGTGACAATGAAGATAGAATCCTCATGCTGTCCATATGTCGTGGTGACATTGGATGATGACGCCACTTCCCACATATACGGATGATAGGAATCTATAGCTTCCAAGAATTTTTGCGCTATAGGTTCTATATCGTCATGGGGAGAGGATTCCTGATTCGGAATTTGAGCATCAATATACTGAAAAAGAGGATGTTTATTATCATCTGAAACTTCGTTCCTGGTTGTATTTACATCAATCGGCTGCCTGTTGCACCGAAGGTTGATGACCAAGGGTGGAGGCTTCTGGTTCAAAGTGATCACTAGAGGATCACCCCCTTTTCCTGACCTAGTTTTGTTCAGGTGGATAGCTATAGGCTCTATGGCTTTTGGACGAGTAGTCCGTCCTTTCACCTTGATTGACAGAGGTTGCTCGGCAGAGGGTTCTTCTGGCTCCCGGTGGGATTCCTTCTCTGCTTCGGCTGATACCTCTTCCGTGTAGTCTTGAGAGTATAACACGGCATCAGAGTAGTAGGATTATACTCCTTTGAACGGGTTCAGGTCAGCAAACTCCATTTGTACTGTTCCTAGGGCATCTACATATTTAAAGCATTGATGTAGAGTCTAAGGAACGATGTTGTGGTCGTGGATCCAAGGTCTACCCAGCAGAATGTTGTAGGACACCTCTAAATTAATGACATAACATGTAGCCACTAATCTGAGGTCGCCAATCTGGATCCTCAGGCGAATTTTCTCCAACGGCTTACTTTTTCTGGCGTTAAAACCCACGATTGTAGTGGTGGTGTAAGCCAATTCGCTGGTGGAAATCCTCAGCGGTCTAAGCAGACTATGAGGAATGATGCTGATTGATGATCCCGGATCTATGTGAATCAGGTCGACCTCCATGGAACCGACATACCCGGTGTAATAGAGGGGTCTGTCATGCCTGTTATGTTTTAACATCATATCGTCTTGAGTGAAAGTGATATTTGGGACCACCTCCATCACACTGTGGCATTGAGGACACGCCACGGGTTCTTCATCAGCGGACTTGAGCTGGGTCAAGTATGCATTCGCCTGCATACATGCTTCACTCAGGGCTTGACGAGTGTCTTGAGAGAGCCTGAGTAGTTCAAAGATGGACAACCTGGCTGGTGTATTAGCCAATTGGGCCAGGATGTCGAAGTTGTACGGCTTCTCTAAACCTTTGTTTCGAATATTTTTTACAGGTTTATCGAAGCACACTTCTTTTTGCTTCCCTTTGTCCGCCGAAGTTGGCAGCTCGAAGGACCGGCCTCTGGTACGGCGGATTCCGGTTCTGAAGGCTTGGCAGCTGAAGCGTCTGCCGATGCATCTTCCTGGCTGGCTCCATAGTCCTGGAGGTAAGCTTTCCCTGAACGGGTTCCAGTAGCCAAGACCTCGTCTTCTGATGCCGAGTATACCGTAATCATGTGACACGGTTTGTGCTTTGAGTTCTTCTTAGACTTAGCCTTAGCAGCTTGAGTCTCTTTCTCGATCTCTGGCACCAGATCTGAATGAACCCATATGATCTCGCCTCGCTGGGTAGTTAGGGGTAGCAGGTCATAATTTTGACCCCTAGCCGGAGGGAGATTAACGATGTTCATCGTCATCCGGGAAATAGGCGTAACACCGTCCGGGACTTCTTGGGGAGGCAGATTGCCAAATTGCAGAGAGATCATGTTGGCCGTGACCGTCTTCTCGCTGTTGCACAGAGTGATGGCCTTAGCATCAATTAGCTCTTGGATCTTCCTTTTCAGTACATAATACGCCTTTGTAGGGTGGTGTACGTATCTGTGGAAGATGCAGTACTTAGGGTTATTAGTACTGCCGACTTCATTAGGCCGCTTCTCCTCAGGAAGGGTAATCTTGCCACTTTTGACGAGACACTCGAATATGCTCGGAATATCGTCGCCGTCGAAAGAGTATACTTCAATGGGCCTGAAAGTCCCAGGTTTCGTCTGCGTGGTTGCCGTAGTCTTTTGTTTGGACATATTGATCGCCAGAGCTTCTTTTCCTTTGGAACTGCAGGGATGGTCGCTGTTGGGGGATGATCTCTTGCCTCTATCGGAGGTAGAGATCATGATGCCATTGTCACAAGCCTTCCGACTGTTGTCCTCGGCGGCTACCACTGAGATGATGAATGAGGGCCAATCATGGAACTGATATGGTCCTGTGAACACTGAGATGATGGAAAGAAGGTTCTTCCTGCAAATGTCGACCAACGCCGAGTCTCGAACTCCGGAAGGCATTTGCAAAATGGCTTGACGAAATCATTCAATGAAAGTGCGAACGTCCTCTTTTTCCTTCTGCTTCATTTCGATGAGAGAGGACATCGACATGTCCATCCCTCCCTCGTAGAATCTTGCGAAGAATAAGGCTTTGAAGTCATCGAAGGAAGTAATGCAGTTGTCCGCCAGGCTGCGGTACCACTGGTAAGCTACTCCCGAGAGACAGCCCTTGAACACCCGAGTGAGGAGGGCATCATTTGTAACCTCCGTATCTTGAAATTCGTGCTTAAATGTTGTTATTAGGTTAATTTTGGGCTATTAAATTTTTTTCATAATTTTTAGTTAATTAAAAACTAGTAACCCTAATTTCCTAGGACTTTCAAGAATTTATTTTAGGGACAAAATTAATTAAAAATATCCCAAACTTTTATTTCAGGTTCTAAATAATAAAATATATTTCCTAGATTTTTTTGGAAATTTTCTGATTATTTTTAGCATTTATTTTGAGTTAATTATGAAAAGCTGAATTAAAAACTAATTTCTGAAAAAAACCCAAAAAGTAATTATTTCTGCCCAGTCAGCAAAAAGGGGGCCCACCTGTCAGCCTCTCACAGCGAACAGTGCGGGGCCCGCCTGTCAGTGACCGCGGGTTGGGTGTGGGTGAAGCCGAGCCGAGTCAGAGTTCGACACGGACTCAGCTGAGCCGAGCCGCGTGGATCGACGACCGTTCGGTTTGAGCGGGGCTGCACGGATGTCTGCCACGTGTCAAGATCTGAGCCGCGGCTGCTCTCTCTCTCCTCTATATATATATTAGTTTAGTTATTAATTTCTAGGGTTTTCTTTGAGCCAATTTTTGGAGAATTATCATCTGGGGTTCCTTCATCTTCCAGAAGCCATTGCGCATAGCTTCGGACTCCAAACGAGGCCTAATTTTTTGTGTTAGAATGATATTGAGGTTAGCTTTCTGACTATATAAATTTTTTACGAAATTATGAGTATTAAATTCTAAAAAATTCGTAGAGCACAGCATGTCCAAAAATAGACGTATTTCGATGTTTTTGTGATTTCGGGAGAACCAGGAATCAGAATCATGAACCGTTTGAAGTTTCGAAAAGCTAATGTCGAGATCATTGACATATGTTTTGACAAGAATTAATTCGAAGTATTTACATACTGTTAATTCTGTAGAACTTCTAGGTTAGAATTTAACCATCGGTGCACAATACGAAATTTGTATGTGCCATAATTCCCAAACGAATTTGAACTCGGACGAGCCGTAAATTCTAGCATGTTTTTGACGCTGAAATATACAGGAAATCATGCATAAAAGTTGAGTTTGTGTCGGTTGACTTTTCGGTCAACAGATAGCCTCGATTTGCGTGCCATGAGTCTCGAGTAGATAAAATTCAGTTTTTTTGGATAAAAATTTAGTAATTAACATAAAAATCAGAATAATAAGATTAAAATAGGATTTTAGAGTAATTATTCTAGAATTAAATAAATTAAAATAAATTATCTTTTGACGTGATAAATTTGTAATACATAGGCTATTTGGACTGTGACTTGGACTCTGATTCATACCAGCAGCAGGACCCCAGGCGAGTATATTCTCTGACAGTTTCCATTATGTTGATTATCTCTATAATTTTTGTTGTATAGCATACATGATCCTGACACGATTCTTTACAAGAGTTGGCATCATTGGGACCTGTCACGAGGAGTCGTGATTGGAATCCATCGTGCTAGCTGGGGAAATAGGGAAATATTAGTAGCTTATGTGATCATACCCAACTTTACATGCATTATTAGCTCACCCACATCTCATGTCGGTGCAGCCTTACCCTTACATGCCTCATCGCTGTTACATATGGTTAGCCGGACTTGTTGGGGATGATCGCTAATCAATGTAATGAGTCATATAGTCCCAAGCCAATCACATGATATACTGATGTTTCACACACTTATTTAGATAATTCTTGACATGTATCTCTAGTATATTAATCTAGCATCTCCACATGTTCTAGTTATTATTCTTGTACACACTTATATACCAGTTCATTGTTCTTGCGTGTACTTGTATTTCTATTTCATTGCTAGATGTACATTGATGATGACATGCTCCAGTATTCCATTTATTCTAGTATTTCTATTTTCAGTATATCCATGCTCGCCAGTATTTCTTATTGCTAGTATTCATATTTTTCTTGTATTTCTTTATACTGTGTTATAGTTTTTGTCAATATACATGGAACTGCTGTTAGAGGTGTATTTTATTCCAATCCTGACTGGATATTTTTCCAGACTGTGACATAGAGGACTTATTTCTGGCATACTTGGAGATATGGATGTTATTGATTGCAGGTTAGACTATTATTGTTATTAGACTTGTCTTATATTTTATTTGTTTCATTCGATATCTCATCGTGCTTTAGCTTATGTGATTGAGTATATTCCGTATTAAATTATGATATCTGTGCCTCCTTATGGAGTTGGATATTCATGTGAGATTGATTAGATAGTTACATGACCTAGACAGCGTTCTACCGCCGATGCTGCGGCGTAGGCTGGACGTACCCACGTACTCGTGCCCCTATACCGGGTGCGGGTCGTGACATATTTTTAGTGGTAGCCCATGCAGGTCAGACTTCACAAGTTGTGCGATGTCGTGGTAGTGCGACGTCTTAGTTGTACTACTGCGTGCCTGTTGTAGGATATAGGACATACGAAACTAGGATGAGAGCGAATACTCAATCACAAATTATTTGAGAGATTCCTGGGATGACCCTTGAGAATCTTATTATAATTTCTAATTTAAATCTTTTTCCTTGTTTTCGTCCTCTCTCGCTTGTTGTTATGAACTTGATTCTTGTTGATCAGTTATTAAATTAAAATCTTGGTATCATTGTTGAGTTTGATTCTTGTTGACCAGTTGTTAAATTTAATTCTTGATATCGTTATTGAGTTGATTTCATAACGAGATGAATTTTATGGGCTAAAATTTACGGTATCATCTGATGACATATATTGATGAGGACAGTGAGAAAGGTAAAACGTCTACTTTGGTTATGGAACCTAGAATTTATCGCAGCCATATTAGCTGCCATGGCGAAAATATGGAAACCTGACTTCGGATGTACATATCTTAGTTATGAATTTAGAGTTTCTCACAGCCATACCAGTTAGCTTGGAGAGGATTCTAGATGACATGATTATAGAGTTGTATACCTTAGTTACGGAACCTGTCGTTTATCGCATCTATGCTTACTGGCGTGGCGAGGATTCTGAGTGTCATGATTTCTGACAGACATGTATGATTATCAGGTTGTATCTTAAATTGGTTCTTAAAAGTATTATCTCAATACTTATCCATTTCCGTTATTATATGACCTTGTTCCATCGCTTCTTTTCTTTACTAGCAGTAGAATACCTTCAGTCCTTAATCTCGTTCCTTTTTGAGCTTCTTTGAGGATTCCTTGTTAGTATGATAATTGGTTACTTGCAATTATGTCTGTGTCTTGTATTAGTGTTGACTGAGTATGGCTTGTGAGTTTGTAAGTGTTTCTTAGTTGGACATGGGAGCATTAGGCATTAATCTAGAGATACCTATAGCATAGTACCTTGTAGCAATAGCTCTAGGATAGGTGTCATTATAGTACTATAAGTAGAAGGAGAGTATAGAGTATCAGTGAAGGTTCCAAGAGTAAGTATCAGAATCAGCATGCCGGTCTTGGATAGTCATGAAATTATGTAATTGGATGATCTATGTAAATAATTAAGTATCAAGGAATTGTGTTAAAGATTAATGGAGCATGATGTTCAATTTGATGATTGATACCGGGTGTGTTAAGAGTAAAGGAATGTATATGCATAAAGGGTTTAATGAGATGTCATAAGTAAAGAAATATCAGGATTAGTAATGAAAGTTGTGAAGTGTATCACAGATTAGTTTAACAGGCTGTAAAAGGATTAAGAGATATGCTTATACATCAATCGAGATATGGAACCATTTGCCTGCCATTGAGAGTGAAGTAAAACATGGCTGTTATAACTAGTATGAATAATCGGGAGTTCTAATAAGCTTGATGAGGTGATCTAATGATGGAGCTAGTGTTACCATACCAATAGTGCTGGTAATTCTATATCAAGGATTAGTTGACAATTGTGCTAGTAACCGTAAGTACTTCGTGTGATGATAATAAGATTGGTGTATCAATTAATATAGATTGAAAATCAATGGAGAAAATATGTGTGATGATAACTTTGATTATTGGAAGTAATATTGCAAGTAATATGGGCAGTGCAAATTTCAGTACACAGTTGAGAGTTGTAGATAATTGGTGTATTGTGTGCACCTTGGGTATTAGAGACTGTGAGTATTTATATGTATACTTGTAGATTTAAATTTATAATTCGAAGAGTGGAAATAAATTTCAATTTTTAAAGAATTTTTGAGGAGTTAAGATTTTATGTTATTAAAATTTTGAGGATTCAAATTCAATTCAATAAACATAGTCAAAGCTATAAAGATTTTTGGAAGTGATTAAAATTTTATTTTGAATATTTGAATTTTGAGGAAAGTATATACATTTTATTTTAAATTGTTCGAGAAGTTAAATTTTGATGATTTTATTTTAAGGATAAAATTTTATGGTGGGTAAGAAATGTATAACAGTATATGAGTGGTTGATTTGCATGTGTAAGGATCTATTGGCTTGAGAATGCTTGAGATGGCACTGCAAACAGACTTGGGTGTCCATCTAGAGTTGTATTAGAAGGAGCAGTACTTAGTATGGTGTGTTGCACTTGGTGTGCACTTGAGTGATAAGAACGACTAGTATAAACAATTACAGTAAGTAAGAGAGCTAGCAGTGAGTGTGCTTGTAGTAGAAATAATAGTACCAATGGATAGAGGTATCAAACTTTGGATGCATTATTAAACTATGGTTGTGTTAGAGATTCTTGGTATCATATCTAGGTATCAATAGACAGGTGTATGCAATGAGGATGTATTCATGGATGTTGTGGACTAATGATTAGTTGGTATGTATATCAGTATATAGAGATAGGAATTAGTGAGTAAATGTGCCAGAGTTAAGTGTATATTAGAGGATTAAGATGTCCAAGTAATGGGTTAGAAGACTGTATTCTGTTCCTTCCTTCTGTTCATTTTTTCCGTCTTTGATTGATTAATTGATTGATTTCTTAGTAACATAGTTTGTATCAATGATTCTCTTGCTAGAATGTAGTTAGTAATATACCCTGACAGAGACTATAATACCATGACAAGGAGACCATAACCATGTATGTTTTCTCTAGATTGCATGTTGTATGACTGTAGGTAGGATTTTCTTAGACCTTGATTGTTGGAAGTTTGAACGTAGTAAAGCTTTATGAAGAGGATATGACTTGACAAAGAGAGACAAGGTGCTTTAAATATCGAGGATAAATATTAATTTAAATAAAGGGTTGATAATTTAATATGGCGGAATTGAAGATTTTGCTAAAATATTGATTTTTATGAAGATTAAGATATGATTGAATCTATCATTAAAATTCGAGGAAATTAAGGAGATTATCATTATATTCATTGGACTACAAGTTATGAACTTATATTGAATATGGTATTTAAAGATTTCATAACTAATACATTATTTGATTTTGTGTGGAAAAAGGAATCGAGGATTAAGATCACTAATGGATTAGTATTGAATTCAAATTTTGGGATAAGATTTTTAAATTTTATAAATATGCATTGACTGAATTTTAATTAAAGGATTGGATAGTAAATTTTGTATTTAGTGATGTAAGCCCCTGATTTTTCAAAAAAATATTAATTTGGGATTTTTCACAATTTTCTGGAATTTTTTGGGAATTTTCTGTAATTAAAATCAGGGTTCTAATTATTAATTGATTTTTTAATTGTTAATAAATATTATTAAAATATTATGAAAATAATATTTTTGGGTGTAAAATGGAAAACTTGACTTAGGGTAATTTTTCTGGAATTTATCGGGCCCCGGACCTATTTTTAAATCACCTAAAACTATTAATTAATTAATTAATTGATTTATTATTATTATTATTATTATTATTATTATTATTATTCTCAGTCCGGCCCAGCCCACAGACCCCCGGCCCAAACCGCTCGGCCCAGCCCAATTTCTTAGCGGGTCGGGTCTGGTCCACCCGAACCCGACCCGCCCGACTGAACCCGTTCCCCTTTCTCCTATGACCGCGTCCCCGGCCGCCCGCGTCCACCGCCATCCTCCGCGCTGGCCACCGCCTTCCTCGGCCCTCGCCTCCGCCTTGCCCGGAGCCCCCTCGCCTCGCCCATCCCCTTCAAAACCCCCTCCGACAGAACCCCAACCACCCGATTTCCCCCTCCGTCGTCTTCTCCGGCGAGCTGACCCAGACGCCACCACCGCCTCCACCGTCACCTCGCCGGCACCTCCGCCCCACCGGCTCCTCCTCCCTCCACGGATCCGGCCTCCCCTCGAGCCGTCGAGCACAGCATCAGCAGCAGCAGCGGCCGGCCACCTCCGGCAGCCGCTGCCGGCTGTCCCCGTACGCCCCAGCTCCCCCGACGAGCCGCCCTAGCCCCCGGCCGGCCTCCCCCGCAGCGGTGCCGCCCCCTCCGGCCGCCGGAGCTCCACAGTAGACAAACCCTAACCCTAATTTCCCAAATTTTGTGTCGGACACGTGTCGGACACGGTAAATTCGGGTTTTTCCGACCCTGTTCAGGTATGTGTAACTTTCTCCTCGTTGCCCTGTTTTCAATTCCGTAAATTACGTTGTGAAGCCTGTATGACCGTCTCGGTGCCCGGACAAACCGCTCGGTGCATCGCGTCCTGTGGTGATCGCACACCTCGATCCAAAAACAGGAAAAACCAGACCCTGTTTCACCCCGGAACTGAGTACGCCCCGCCAAACGGGACGACTTGGTCGCGTGCGGTCTTCACAGATACGTGCGCCCCGTCGATACGGACGTGTGAGATTTCGCGGAAGTCGATTCGGGTGTGCGTGCACACCGGGATCAACGCGTATCCGCGGACATCGCCCCGTATCCGACTTTTCTGCAATTTATCCTAACTTCGTGCACACACGTCGGATCGAAACGAAACTTGCGCCATCGGACTCATAGCGATACGCTGGTCCTGTGGGTCAAGTTTGGTTCGATTTTGAGAACGTTGACGAAATCGCGTGACGTGGGCCCCATAGGCCCCGCTCGACGGGCGATTTTGTGATCGGCTCATCGAAATTCAATTCTGAAAGTTTCGTTGGGTTCGTATCAGCGTTCCTGACCTGTTAACACTAAGTTTGGTGAATTTGGAGATCGTTGACCCGGACACATTTTTCGGTGCAAAGCGGGCCCACCGGCGGACCTCGTTTTGACCCGAAACTGCCGTTTCTGCCCTTGTCTCCAAATTGGACCCAAGGATAGGCATTTCTAGCTATTTGATATCTTCTGAGCATGATGGTAATGTTTATTTCAGCATCCGGAGTCATCTCTGGAAATTCCCCCGAGACACCAAACTATAATCGGATCCAAACATCAAGCAAGTACCTGCACTTCAAGTTTAATCTTTATATTGTGATAATTAATTCCCTGCTCTACTAGTACCCTTGATGATTACACATAGTTCTAGAACACTAGATTTTATGTCTTGAATACTGGTGTTCATGTCTTGATCTTCGTGTCGGGTGGGAGAATACTAGAAGGCATGTAGTTTACCCTTCCCCCTACCGTGTTTAATAGCTGTTGGTGCGCGACTGTACCCTCAGCCGGATCTCGATTATTCGTGTTTAATAGCCGTCTATGACGGCCGAATTAGCCTTATAAACCCCTACATGCCAACTATGTATTCTAAAATAAATACAAGTTCACACAGATAGCTTCTGGTCTTGATTATAGTTCTTGCTGACTGTTGTAGCTTCATTTCCTGTCTTATTTATTCCTGTTTTCTCATATTCCTATTTATAGCATTAACTCTTAGTTATTTTTATTTCTTTTATGCATATTCTCAATATGTTACACGATCAGTTTCTGTTTCCAATTGTCATAAATGTTTAGTTTAATCTTGTTGTGCATTGTGTACTTTGCTCCTTTCCTGACTGGATCCGTTGTTTTAGGCGATGATGAGAACTTTGCCCCCATCTATTATGGCCCCTATGAGATAGCAGGTGATACAGTTGAGAAGCCGGTTCCTACCCAGGAGATACTTTGAGGAGTAGTAGCCAGTTATCTAGTATATTTTCTTTCAGCACAGCAATCGGGTTTGTCCCCGATTTATCTTCTGGATTCTGTATTAAACCATGGAATTGTATATCACAATAGTCTTATGAAATCTTATCTATTTCCCTGTCATTTTCCTTGTCTATTTACTTTACTGTGGATGAGATAGATTTAAATTACCTGTGATTATGACCTAGACAGCGTACTACCGCCGACACTGCGGCGTAGGCTGGACGTACCCACGTACTCGTGCCCGAATATCCGGGTGCGGGTCGTGACAAGTGATTTACTCAAAATTTGAGAAGTAAGATGATTAATGGGTTAGTGTTGGATTCAAACTTTTCGGATGAGATTTCTTAATTTTATAAATATGTATTGATTGGATTTAACTTAGAGGATTGGATATTAAATTTTTGAGTATTTAATTATTAACACCAAATTTTGAGAAGATTCTGATACGAATGGAATTCGATTTTTAAATTTGAGAATTTTTCAGAAATATGATATCTATAGAATTATGAAAGTTTGTGAAATAACAATATGAATTTGCTTCATGATTATATGGTTTTATGAATTAAATTTTTGATGGAGAAATAATATAAATGAATAAATACAACTATTGAGGATTTTAAATTTTGAGGACAAATTTTTTTTAAGGTGGGTAGACTTGTAACCTCCGTATCTTGAAATTCGTGCTTAAATGTTGTTATTAGGTTAATTTTGGGCTATTGGAATTTTTTCATAATTTTTAGTTAATTAAAAACTAGTAACCCTAATTTCCTAGGACTTTCAAGAATTTATTTTAGGGACAAACTTAATTAAAAATATCCCAAACTTTTATTTCAGGTTCTAAATAATAAAATATATTTTCTAGAATTTTTTGAAAATTTTCTGATTATTTTTAGCATTTATTTTGAGTTAATTATGAAAAGCTGAATTAAAAACTAATTTCTGAAAAAGAAAACCCAAAAAGTAATTATTTCTGCCCAGTCAGCAGAAAGGTGGGCCCACCTGTCAGCCTCCTACAGTGAATAGTGCGGGGCCCGCCTGTCATTGACCGCGGGTTGGGTGTGGGTGAAGCCGAGCCGACCTTAAGCCGAGCCGAGTCAGAGTTCGAGACGGACTCAGCTGAGCCGAGCCGCGTGGATCGACGACCGTTCGATTTGGGCAAGGCTACACGGATGTCTGCCATGTGTCAAGATCTGAGCCGCGGCTGCTCTCTCTCTCCTCTATATATATATTAGTTTAGTTATTAATTTCTAGGGTTTTCTTTGAGCCGATTTTTGGAGAATTATCATCTAGGGTTCCTTCCTCTTCCAAAAGCCATTACGTATAGCTGCGGACTCCAAATAAGGCCTAGTTTTTTGTGTTAGAACGATATTGAGGTTATCTTTCTTATTATATACTTTTTTTACGAAATTATGAGTATTAAATTCTGAAAAATTTGTAGAGCACAGCATGTCCAAAAATAGACGTATTTCGATATTTTCGCGATTCTGGGAGAATCAGGAATTAGAATCATGAACCGTTTGAAGTTTTGGAAATCTAATATCGAGATAATTGACATATATTTTTCCAAGAATTTAATACGAAGTATTTACATACTGTTAATTCTGTAGAACTTCTACGTTAGAATTTAACCATCGATGCACAATACAAAATTTGTATGTGTCATAATTCCCAAACGAATTTGAATTCGGACGAGCCGTAAATTCTAGCATGTTTTTGACGCTGAAATATACAGGAAATCATGCATGAAAGTTGAGTTTGTGTCGGTTGACTTTTTGGTCAACAGATCGCCTCGATTTGCGTGCCATGAGTCTCGAGTCGATAAAATTCAGTTTTTTTTGGATAAAAATTTAGTAATTAACATAAAAATCAGAATAATAAGATTAAAATAGGATTTTAGAGTAATTATTCCATAATTAAATAAATTAAAATAAATTATCTTTTGACGTGATAAATTTGTAATACATAGGCTATTTGGACTGTGACTTGGACTCTGATTCATACCAGCAGCAGGACCCCAGGCAAGTACATTCTTTGACAGTTTCCATTATGTTGATTATCTCTATAATTCTTGTTATATAGCATACATGACCCTGACACGGTTCTTTATACGAGTTGGCATCATTGAGACCTGTCACGAGGAGTCGTGATTGGAATCCATCGTGCTAGCTGGGGAAATGGGGAAATATTAGTAGCTTATGTGATCATACCCAACTTTACATGCATCATTAGCTCACCCACACCTCACGTCGGTGCATCCTTACCCTTACATGCCTCATCGCTGTTACATATGGTTAGCCGGACTTGTTGGGGATGATCGCTAATCAATATAATGAGTCATATAGTCCCAAGCCGATTACATGATATACTGATATTTCACACACCTAGTTAGATAATTCTTGACATTTATCTCTAGTATATTGATCTAGCATCTCTACATGTTAGAATTTAACCATCGGTGCACAATACGAAATTTGTATGTGCCATAATTCCCAAACGAATTTGAACACGGACGAGCCATAAATTCTAGCATATTTTTGACGCTGAAATATACAGGAAATCATGCATGAAAGTTGAGTTTATGTCGGTTGACTTTTTGGTCAACAGATTGCCTCGATTTGTGTGCCATGAGTCTCGAGTCGATAAAATTCAGTTTTTTTGGATAAAAATTTAGTAATTAACATAAAAATCAGAATAATAAGATTAAAATAGGATTTTAGAGTAATTATTCTAGAATTAAATAAATTAAAATAAATTATCTTTTGACGTGATAAATTTATAATACATAGGCTATTTGGACTGTGACTTGGACTCTGATTCATACCAGCAGCAGGACCCCAGGCGAGTATATTCTCTGACAGTTTCCATTATGTTGATTATCTCTATAATTCTTGTTGTATAGCATACATGACCCTGACACGGTTCTTTACACGAGTTGGCATCATTGGGACCTGTCACGAGGAGTCGTGATTGGAATCCATCGTGCTAGCTGGGGAAATAGGGAAATATTAGTAGCTTATGTGATCATACCCAACTTTACATGCATTATTAGCTCACCCACACCTCACGTCGGTGCAGCCTTACCCTTATATGCCTCATCGCTGTTACATATGGTTAGCCGGACTTGTTGGGGATGATCGCTAATCAATGTAATGAGTCATATAGTCCCAAGCCAATCACATGATATACTGATGTTTCACACACTTATTTAGATAATTCTTGACATGTATCTCTAGTATATTAATCTAACATCTCCACATGTTCTAGTTATTATTCTTGTACTCACTTATATACCAGTTCATTGTTCTTGCGTGTACTTGTATTTCTATTTCATTGCTAGATGTACATTGATGATGACATGCTCCAGTATTCCATTTATTCCAGTATTTCTATTTCCAGTATATCCATGCTCGCCAGTATTTCTTATTTCCAGTATTCATATTTGTCTTGTATTTTTTTACACTGTGTTATAGTTTTTGTCAATATATATAGAACTGCTGTTAGAGGTGTATTTCGTTCCAATCCTGACTGGATATTTTTCCAGGCTGTGACATAGATGACTTATTTCTGGCATACTTGGAGATATGGATGTTATTGATTGCAGGTTAGACTATTATTGTTGTTAGTCTTGTCTTATATTTTATTTGTTTCATTCGATATCTCATCGTGCTTTAGCTTATGTGATTGAGTATATTCCGTATTAAATTATGATATCTGTACCTCCTTATGGAGTTGGATATTCATGTGAGATTGATTAGATAGTTACATGACCTAGACAGCATTCTACCGCTGATGCTGCGGCGTAGGCTGGACGTACCCACGTACTCGTGCCCCTATACCGGGTGCAGGTCGTGACATCATTCCCCTGTAGTAACACCGTCATCATACTGAAGTAGTTCATGTACTGACTCGGTGATGTTTTCCCCTCGAACAGAGCCATGGTCTGTGGTTTGTATTTAGGAGGGAAAGGGGCCTCTTCCCAGATAGATGGGTAAGGCTGGTTGATTCCCAATTTCTTGAGCTGATCTTTGTGCTTCAAGGCATCAAATTGGGCTTTCAACTCCCGTACTGCCTGCATCGAATTTTCAGCCGGTAGCGGGACCACGGAGTGGTAAGGAATCGGTTGTATTGCAATTCCAACGGGAGGTAATACATTCTCCGAGTGAGGAAGCGGAGGAATTGCTGACTCTTGATCTAGAGCAGGCTCTTGGATCGTGTTGGATGGTGGTAAGTCCACCCCCACACGTATCTGAGTTGGAGGGACCGATGCTTGAGCCATGGCAGCTGTGTGTTGAGTTAGCATCATCTAGTGCATGTTCTCCATCATGGATTGCATCTCTTTCAGAGATGTCTCCAGTACAGTAATGCGTTGCTCAGCTCTCCCGGACGGGGAAGCTTCCTCGCATTCTTCTCCAATGGCATAAACTCCCATCTCCCTGGGTGTCATTGAAAGATTAGTATAGGTCTCTGTAGAAGTTGACTCTATACTTTCGGCGTCTGATTCGGGAGACTGGCGACCCCCAGCATCAGAATCAGAAGAGTACAAAGCCGATTGTCGTGACCTCGAACGAGTGTTTCGGAACACCCCAGCTTCGATGTTCCTAAGGAGCATGTTGAATCTCCTTCGGCTCGGAGTTCTAGAGGGATGACGTCTTGAGCCCGACCTTCCTCTAGGTATGTGTGAAGCCATGTTCATAGATGCATGTGTGGGCTCTTCTTCCTGGAAAGACGGAGAATAGCTCAACCGGTCAAAAACTGACCATTTTGCTTTAGAACAGCAACAATTAATTACAATCCTATGACTATTACAACAGTGCTCGCTAGGAGGCATAATAGACATGCTGGAAGATCCCCTCTCCTTGCTTTTCTGGATCAGATACTTGCGCAGGTCAGGAGGAGTTACAGAAGAAGAAGATGATGGCTTGTTCCTTCTGTTCACATCAGTGGGTATGCGGATGTTGGGAACCATAGTTTTTTCTGTGCCACCTATATACAACAGGTTGGCCATCTGGGTGGCTGATAATCCCCGAGGAGGGTGTCTTTTCGCAAATTGAGCCTTCTTTACGCTGAGGGGCTTCTCCTGGCATAATTTAGAGCTCTGCTCTGGTTGGCGTAAAGCTGAGGATATCCTCAGTCGGCCGTCACCCTCTCGCGTAATCCGGAGGGCAAGCAGATTCTTCCCTTGCTGGCGTAAAGGCCGAGAAGTTGAGTAGTCTGCCGCTTGCTTTCCCTTGCGTAGATTGCAGGGATCATCTGCTTTTCCGCGGAGGACAGATGCATTTTTATGCGCAGAGTGCGTTTGGGATTCCTGATTTGGCGCTGAGGCATTATCAAAAATTTTGTCTATTCCGTCATAGACGGGAAACAAAGTTTTACGTGCAGAGCGCGATGTGTACTTTTGGACTAGCGCTGAGGCATTACCAGAAGTTTTGTCTGCCCTGTCAGAGATAGGCGACTGAATTTTACGTACAAGGCACGAAGTATACTTCTGGATTGGCGCTGAGGCATTGCCAGAAGTTTTGTCTGCCCTATCAGAGATAGGCGACTAAATTTTACGCACAAGGCGCGGAGGGAGCAATGCTACAACCTCGTTGGTCAGAGAGATTAAAGAGATCGGAGAGTCGACAGGAATGGTAGAGGATGTCTTGGGCATCCAGACCTTACGCAGTTTTCTGTTATCTTGGACAGAGAGAGAGTGAGAGCTACCCCCTGTTCGAAGCATGTCTTCGTAGGCAGACTGGTCAAACTGGACGACCAGTATCTTCTTTACGGATCCCACGGATACCCCATCGTGTTGAGCAATTGCTTCCTTATTAGAAGAGAAAGATGTCCCCAGCAGAGTCGTCATCTTGTTGTCTAATAAAATAAACGAAAGATATGAAAACGAGGCTTTATACGAAAACACGTTCTTTATGTTTACAAACAAGCAGTACAATTAATCCTATACGAGGATGTCGAGTACAATTTTTTAATTTTGGTAAATATTGCTATAGAAGTCAGATCTGTAGTCGATCACTTTGTCCCTTGGACCACACGATGATGAAGAAGTGCCGTAGAAGACAGAAAGCAGCTTCGAAGGTTGCTAAAGTGAGTGGATGCTCGATGCCAAAGTCGTCGATCACTACTCTTTGCCTGAGCTCTGGATTTTTCTCTCTCAAAGACTCTTTGACTCTCAGTTCCTTGACCTTGGATCTGATACTGAATTTCTTGACCAATTTCTGACCTCGGATCTGATACTCTCTATTTCGACCTTGGATCTGATCCTCTATTTTTTGACCCTCTTCGACCTTGGACCTCTGTCAATAGAGGTCTCTATTTATAGAGTTTTAGTGACAGTGACCACTCAGTCGGTGTAGAAATTGAGTAGTGGAAAGTACAACACCCTTTTACACGATGGTTAAAATAACCGTTTGCCTGCGTATAAATGACCTTTTGAATGAGCTTGTGACGCGTGTCCAATTAAGAGACAACGCGTATAACTGCTGCGAAGATCACGGCATAAAAGCCATGTAGGTAATTATCCTTCATGTAGAAGAGGTTGGCATAGATGCCAATAACTGTCACCATGGCGTAGAAGCCAAATAGGCATAGAAGCCGAGTAGGCGTAGAAGCCAAGTAGGTATAGAGGCCGAGTGGGAGTAGAAGATAGCTGATCCTCTTCTCCTGACTGAGGCCTGAGTTGGCAAAATGTGCCAAAGTGATGATGTGGATGTCTTAGCCGAAATTACGGCTCTTGGAGATATAATCAAATCTCTTGCATTAAATACAGAGATCTGCCCCCATCCTGCGCATTATATGTAGAGGCGTGTCTTGAAGATTTGCCATCATTCTGTGTATTAAATGTAGATACGTGCCTCGAATCCTGTACGAAGAGCAACTTCTGACGTGGCAGTCTATTTGTCTTCTGTGGAGGGTAAGAAGCTCACGTCTGCCTGTATAAAACTAGGCAGCATATCCCCTTGTATGAGTACAAGCAGTTTACGCAAAGGAGATGTCACTAAATGACGGTTTGGTGACATTTAATCAAATCTCCTGCATTAAATGCAGAGATCCGCCATTATCCTGTGCATTAAATACAGAGGCGTATTTTGAAGGTCTGCCACCCTTTTTGTGCATTAAATGCAGAGACGTACCTCGAGCTCTGTCATCACTCTACGCATTAAATGCAGAGACGTACCTCGAGCCCTGTCATCACTCTGCGTATTAAATGCAGAGACGTGCCTCGAGTTCTGTCATCACTCTGCGCATTAAATGCAGAGACGTGCCTCGAGCCCTGTCATCGCTCTGCGCATTAAATGCAGAGACGTGCCTCGAGCTCTGTATGAAGAGCAGCTTTTGACGTGGCAGGCTGTTTGTCTTCTGGGGAGCGTAAACAGCTCACGTCTGCCTGTGTAAAACTAGGCAGCGTATTCTTTTGTATGCGTAAAAGCGGTTTACGCCAAGGAAATGGCAGTAAATGACAGCCTGGGTTGCAATACCGCGCCATCATTATAGCCGTCGTCTGGGTAGTCGTGCAATACTCTTTGTTAGGAGTCCAGACGTCAGGTTCATTGCATGATCTGACAGGTTTATTTTGAAGAATATGAAGCGTTCCTCGTACGCTTCAATGCTGTATTGAAAGCGGATGAGTTTTACACCATAAAGGCGATATAGCACCCTTTTTATGCTGAAACAGCCTGGATATACTACATTACGCGAATGGTCCTTGAGCTTATATATTTTATGCTGTGCTCAGCGGAAAAGCTCTGTTGCACGTTGATGGCTCTGAGGTTATTTGTTTATGCTGCCCTACATCAATATGCTGCGTATAGCTATCCAGCGTATTTTTTATGCTTCTACAAATAGTTGGTGCACGAAACCTATATTACGTGTTTGGATTTGTCGAGCAGGCGAGTATCCTCCCCACCAGTGCATTCAATGTACTGATAATCCACAGTTCGTTTGCAGGGTGCGGGAGAATCTCGTTCGGTACGAATGCTCCTTCATGCGTGCTAAGGTCAGGAGATCACTGTGAAGCCTTGGAGCGCTGCGTCCGGAACAGAAGCACAAATAGAAGACATAATATTAGAACGTTTCCTGAACATCGCCTGTACAATCATTCCACAATTGTAGCAACTTGGCACGCTTTTATTATTTCAGAGAGAGAGGCTTGAGCGACTTGTAATCTCGGCTATACACCGCCTGTAACACCATGTCTCAACTGCCAAGATTTTCTTCGGATCTACTAAAATACCATCTCCAGTGATGACATGCCCAAGGAAAGAGACCTTATCCAAGAAGAACTCGTATTTGCTGAGCTTCACATACAACTACTCTCTCCTTAATATCTTTAAAACAATCTGCAAGTGCTTCTCATGCTCCTCATGGCTCTTCGAATAGACAAGGATGACATCTATGAAGACAACCATGAACTGGTCCAAATACTGATGGAAGACTCGATTCATCAAGTCCATAAAGACAGCTGGAGCATTGGTCAATCCAAATGGCATGACCAAAAACTCGTAGTGTCTATATCTCGTCTTGAATGTGGTCTTCGGAATGTCCTGCTTCCGTACCTTCACCTGGTGATATCCTGATCTCAAGTCTATCTTCGAGAATACCTTGGATCCACTAAGCTGATCAAATAAGTCATCAATGCATAACAGAGGGCACTTATTCTTCACAGTCACAACATTCAAGGCCATGTAGTCAATGCACATGGGCACTGACCCATCCTTCTTGGGTACAAATAACCCTGGGGCTCTCCAAGATGATGCACTTGGTCGGATAAAGCCTTTGTCTTCTAACTTCTTCAACTGCGATTTCAGCTCATCCATCTCCTTCTTCACTAATCTATAAACATGCGATACTATGGGTGCTGCTCCTGGAGTCAACTCAATCAAGAATTCCATATCTTTGTCTGAAGGTAGTCATGACAAATCCTCTAGAAATATGTCCTCAAAATCTGAAATGATAGGGTAATAAATGGCATCGTCCAATGCCATCTGAACACCATCAAGAACCTCAGTGGATCCTCATGCAAACTCGAGCTCTGGCTAGCCTGGTACCTTAAAGATAATGCTTTCTTCGTAGCAGTTGAAGAAAGCGTGGTACTTGCTTAGCCAGTCCATCCCAAGGACAACATCAAAGTTCAGCATGGAAAAGACTAAGAGTCGAGCCTTCATCTCTCTACCGCGAATCACTATAGGGCAAAATCTACAGACCCGGCTAACAGATACAATTTCTTCTGAGTTTCCAAGTCATCTGCAGTGATGGCAAGGGTAACAACACATCTCATGGGGGAAGGAAAGCATTGGAACAGATTCAAGGTAGATTCAAATCAAGCAGTCAAGGTGAGTACGAAATTAGAATTCAAATAAGGTGATTAAATAAGTGGATGAGATCATTTAGGAAGGAAAGGGACCTCATCCCAGATAGATGGGTAAGGCTGGTTGATTCTCAGTTTCTTGAGCTGATCTTTGTGCTTCAGGGCATCAAATTGGGCTTTCAACTCCCGTACTGCCTGCATCAGATTTTCAGCCGGTAGCGGGACCACGGGGTGGTGAGGAATCGGTTGTATCGCGACTCCAACGGGAGGTAATACGTTCTCCGAGTGAGGAAGCGGAGGAGCTGCTGACTCCTGATCTAGAGAAGGCTCTTGGATCACGTTGGATGGTGGTAAGTCCACTCCCACACGTATCTGAGTCGGAAGGACCGATGCTTGAGCCATAACAGGTGTGTGTTGAGTCAGCATCATCTGGTGTATGTTCTCCATCATGGATTGCATCTCTTTCAGAGATGTCTCCAGTAAAGCAATGCGTTGCTCAATGTTCCCCGACGGGGAAGCTTCCTCGCGTTCATCTCCATTGGCATAGACTCCCATCTCCCTGGGTGTCATTGAGGGATTAGTATAGGTCTCTGTAGAAGTTGACTCTATACTTTTAGCATCTGATTCGGGAGACTGGCGACCCCCAGCATCAGAATTAGAAGAGTACGAAGACGGTTGTCGTGACCTCGAACGGGTATTTCGGAACACCCCAGCTTCAGTGTTCCTAAGGAGCTTGTTGAATCTCTTTCGGCTCGGAGATCTAGAGGGATATCGTCTTGAGTTTGACCTTCCTCTAGGTATGTGTGAAGCCATGTTTACTAATGCATGTATGGGCTCTTCTTCCTGGAAAGATGGAGAGTAGCTCAACCGGTCGAAAACCGACCATTTTGCTTCAGAACAGTAATAATTAACTACAATACTATGACTATTATAATAGTGCTTCCTAGGAAGCGTAATAGACATGCTGGAAGATCCCCTATCCTTGCGTTTCTGGATCAGATACTCACGCAGGTCAGGAGGATTTACAGAAGAAGAAGAAGAAGATGGCTTGTTCCTTTTGTTTACCTCAGTGGGCATACGGATATTGGGAACCATAGTTCTCCCTGTGCCACCCGTATACAATAGGTTGGCTATCTGGGTAGCGGATGATCCCCGAGGAGTGTGTCTTTCTGCAAACTGAGCCTACTTTACGCTGAGGGGCTTCACCTGGCATAATTTAGAGCTCTACTCAGGTTGGCGTAAACCTGAGGAGGTCCTCAGTCGGCCATCAGCCTCTCGCATAATCCGGAGGGTGGGCAGATTCTTCCCTTGCTGGCGTAAAGGTCAAGAAGTTGAGCAGTTTGCCACTTGCTTTCCCTTGCGTAGATTGCAGGGATCATCTGCTTTTTCGTGGAGGGCAGATATATTTTTACGCGCGGAGTGCGTTTGAAATTTCTGATTTGGCGCTAAGGCATTGTCAGAAATTTTGTCTGCCACGTCATCGACGGGAGACTGAATTTTACGCACAGAGCGTGGAGTAGACTTCTGGACTAGCGCTGAGGCATCGTCAGAAGTTTTGTCTACCCCGTCACGGACGGGAGACAGAGTTTTACGCACAGAGCGCGAAGGTTGTGCAGCTATAACCTGGCTGGTCGAAGAGATCAGAGAGTCGGCAGGAATGGTAGGGGATGCCCTGGGCATCCAGACCTTACGCAGCTTCCTGTTGTCTTGGACAGAGAGAGAGTGAGAGCTACCCCCTGCTCGAAGCATACCTTCGTAGGCAGACTGGTCGAACTGGACGACCAGGGTCTTCTTCACGGCTCCTACGGATACCTCATCGTGTTGAGCAATTGCTTTCTTATCAGAAGAGAAAGACGTCCCCAGCAGAGTCGCCGTCTTGTGTTTGATAATAAACGAAAGAAATAAGACGAGGTTTATACGAAACCCGTTCTTTGGTTTATAAATAAGAAGTACAATTAATCCTATACGAGGATGTCAAGTATAATTTTTTAATCTGGGTAAATATTACTATAGGAGTCTATCTGCAGTCGATCAGTTTGTCCCTTGGACCACACGATGATGAACAAGTGCTGTAGAAGGAGGAGATGCTTCAAAGGTTACAAAGGAGAGTGGATGCTCGATGCCAAAGTCGTCGATCACTACTCTTTGTCTGAGCTCTGGGTTCTTCTCTCTCAAAGACTCTTCGACTCTTAGTTCTTCGACCTTAATTCCTTAATTTCTCTACCTTGGAATTTTTTGACCTTGGAATTTTTTGACCCTCGACCTCTGTCAATAGAGGTATCTATTTGTAGGGTTTTAGTGACAGTAACCATCCAGTAGGCGTAGAAGCCGGGTAGTGGAGAGTATGACACTTTTTATGCGACGGTTTCAATAACTGTTGCCCACGTATAAATGATCTCCTGAATGAGCGTGTGACGCGTGTCCCATTAAGAGATAATGGGTATAACTACTGCGAAGATCACGACATAAAAGCCGCGTAGGTAGTTATCCCTCTCGTAGAAAAGGTTGGCGTAGAAGCCAATAACTGTCACCATGGCATAGAAGCCAAAGAGTTATCAAACCGGCATAGAGGCCAGGTAGGCGTAGAAGCCGAGCATACATAGAAGCCGAGTAGGCATAGAAGCCGAGTGGGCGTAGAAGCCTGATGCTGCATAGACAGGTTAGCTAGTGTAGAAGATAACTGATCCTCCTCCCTTGACCGAGGCATTGAGCGAATTCTGGACCGAATAGCTTTAATACGCACCAATGCAAACATAGCCTGAGTTGGCATATTTCAAGGAGATAGCATACAGCGTGCTCCTTAGCTGAAAATAGTCTGATGGCGTAATGTGCAAAAGTGATGATGCGGACGTTTTAGCCAAAATCATGGCTTTCGGAGATTTAATCAAATCTCTTACATTAAATGTAGAGATCTGCCCCTATCCCGTGCATTAAATGCAGAGGCGTGTCTCAAAGATCTGCCACCATTCTGCATATTAAATGCAGAGACGTGTCTCGGAGATCTGCCACCTTTCTGTGCATTAAATACAGAGACGTGTCTCGGAGATCTGCCACCATTCTACGCATTAAATGCAGAGACGTGCCTCGAGCCCTGTACGAAGAGCAGCTTTTGACGTGGCAGCCTGTTTGTCTTCTGTGGAGCGTAAAAAGCTCACATCTGCCTGTGTAAAACTAGGCAGCGTATTTTTTTGTATGCGTAAAAGCAGTTTACGCCGAGGAAATGTCACTAAACGACAGTTTGGGTCGCTGTGCCGCGCCATCATTACAACCGTCATCTGGATAGTCGTGCAGTACTCTTTGTCAAGAGTCAGACGTCAGGTTCACTGCATGATTTGACCGGTTCATTCGAGGAATACGAAGCGTTCCTCGTACACTTCAATGCTGTATTAAAAGTGGATAAGTTTTACGCCATAAAGGCGATGTAGCACCCTTTTTACGCTGAAGCAGCCTGGACATACTGCCCTACGCGGGTTGTCCTTGAGCTTATATTTTATGCTGTACTTAGCGAAAAAGCTCTGTTGTACGCCGATGGCTCTGAAGTTATATTTTACGCTGCCCAGCACTAACATGCTGCATATAGCTATTCAGCGTATTTTTTATGCTTCAACAAGTACTTCTGCAGGATATGGGAATATTGGCCAGTTTATAAGAGGATCAGGGCAGCTCAGGTAGAGGATCCCTGAATTCAGAGGCTTTGATCAGAGTGTGAGTTTGGTCTTCGTAAGGAGTTAACGATTCATGATGATGGGACACTTAGATTTGGGAATCGTCTTTGTGTACCGAGCAAAGATATCCGACAGATATTTATGAACGAGGCACACAGTTCTCAGTATTTAATTCATCAATGAGGTACCATGATATATTAAAATATCAAGCAATATTTTTGGTGGAACGGGATAAAGAGGGGGATAGCATAATTCGTCTCTCGATGTTTGGTATATCAGCAAGTGAAGGCCGACCAACAGAGATAGACGGGATTATTGCAGCTGCTTTCTATCTTGGAGTGGAAGTAGGAGTATATCACGATGGACTTTATGACCAGTTTACCTAGATCCTCGACTGGTCATGATATTGTTTGGGTGATAGTGGATCGAATTACAAAAGTATCTCACTTTCTTTCTTTTCGAGTAAGACAGTCCACAGAGAAATTGGCAGATATGTGCATGCGGCTGATAGTGAGGTAGCACGATATCCCACTGAGTATCATATCAGATCATGACACTTGGTTCAACTCTAATTTTTGGAAGAGCTTACATTAGAGGTTAGGCACAAAGTTGATATTGTCATGACCCGTACCCGGTGTAAGGGCAAGAATACATGGGTATGTCCAGTCTACGTCGCAGCATCGACGGTAGAATATTGTCCAGGTCAACAATAGTATCTACACATCTCATACATACTATATAAGGTATATGTCATGCTATCTCAACTCCAAATAGAGGACAATATGGTAATATGATAATGGTAAACAATACTCAATCATAATAACAAACTAGAGGAAGATAGGGCACGATATGAAATAGAAGGAAAGAAATAAAGTCAATACATCACAAGTCCAAGTCTAATCTCAACACAGGTCATCAAATAATAACACAATATATCACAAGTCTAAGTCTAACTGACATATACAACATCATGAATAACTAACTATGCCTCATTAACTACTGGTACTTACTCAACAGGCTCTACGGGTGATAACTCAACTGGCTTGCCATCCTGTGGCCCGTAGTGCTTAGGAAACTAGTCCTCTAATGAATTATCTGAAAAATATATCCAGTCAGGATTGAAGTAAAGTACAACCAAAATAGCAGTTCCAATAATTGACAGAATATGAATCAACAATAACAATAAAAATAAATGATGGAAGTAATTGAACTAGCATACATCACGAGAAGAAGCATTATGGTAAATAATGGCAAGAACTGAGAACAATATTATGAGGAACAATAATATAATAAACTGGAATAAAGAAAATAATGTATATAAATATGGCTTAAAATATTAGTAAGATAATATGATCGGCTTGGGTCTAACATGGACTATATATAAAATGTGTCACCCTCACATTTCCAATTAAGGGTAGTTTCATAATTGACACGGGTATTTTAAATTTTAGGATGTGTTGTATTTAAATATTATGCATGCATGATAAATTATTTATTGTATTGTTTATTGTTTGTTTAGATGTAGTATTTATTTTAGACTTGTATAGTGGACCTAATTAGTTTAGTTAGATCCATGAACCCAACATTTATATGTTAGTTTAGATTGGACCCAAGTTTAGACCCATTCATTAGGATGATGAATTAATTAGTGAAACCATTAGACTAGAACCTTCCCTCCCTAATTAATTTCTTCATGAGAGGCCCCAAGGGGTAATTAAGACATTTTACATTGTATGAAGAGGGTATACATGGCTGGCCCTGGTATGAGGAGAGAGAGAGAGAGAGTGCTCTCATTTTATTTCATTTCCCATTCATTTAGATCTATATTTTCCCTCTTCCAATTTCCTTCATTCCCTCATCATCCTCCACCAATTCTTCATAATTTCCTTGCTAAATTTTTTATTGAGACTTCTACATCAAGGATCTACAAGAAGAAAGCAAGGAGCAAGAAGGAGGAGTCCAAGATCTACAAGGAGAGGAGTACTTTGTATTTGGAGACTTTTTATTGGGAATCCATCTCCCAATAGGTACATTTTAGTTTTTTTCTCCCTTCTAATAGACTTTAGATCTGAGATTTAACCATGAGAAACCAAGTAACATGCATAGGCTACCCATAGAAATTGATTTTAGGTTCATCGGAGACCTACGGTGGAAGTTATGTGCATTATGGTGCCAATTTTGGTGGAATTTTGAGATTGGCACATGTAGTGTTTATCATTGGATCAAATAGATCTAAATGACATATGATTGCTTGTTTGTGGCTAGTGTCGTGTCCATAATTGGGTATGCGTAGGCCATATCTCGTCAATTTAACGAAACATGTTAATTTTGGGAGTTTTTCTCCGACACGGGGCCTTGTGCATATCATATTGTGACACAGACACGTAGTTAATCTAATTACTATACGTATTGCTCATAATTAGTGTATTAGACTTGCTCGTATCCTCCGGAATACGTTTGGTTGTGTGTTGGAGCCGTATCGGAAGCTATCATAGAGTTAGTCTGATACGGGTGCGGTGCACTCCATGTGTTTGATATTTTGCTCTTATTCCTATACGTACATGTATATTTATAGATATGTATAATATATATATATATATATATATATATATATATATATATATATATATATATATTGTTCGTATATATATATGCTTATTTGTATATATGTATGTGTGTGTTTGATTATATTTGTGTTGATATATTTATAGACATATGCAAAGAATGAAGGGTATATATATATATAAATGTATAGCTAGTTATCTTAGATGTGTTTGAGTGCTGAATTGTGTTTGAGTGTATGTGTGTTTATGGGTGAGTGGTTATGAGTTTGTGTGTGTGTGATGAGCAGTGGCAGTGAGTGAGGCTGGGGAGTTCAGTCAATGCACAATATCAGTCAAGAGTAGGTATCAGGTGGCAGTTCAGTATGCATAGGAGCATTGCAGCCTTTACGAACAATTATGCAGTCCTCATCTGGGTGCAGCAGTGTACGTTGCATCAATGGAGCCAGTGCAGTGCAAGGGGGAGAGGCAGTGATCATCAGGCAGGGAGCTCGTGCACAAAATTTAGCAACAAGACTTACACCAGTTACACAGCGTATGCAGACTCTAGGTAGCAGTCAACAACTACAGTCTGTGTGCAGTAACAACTGTTTGATAATAAATAAAAGAAATTGAAACTAGGTTTATACCAAACCCTTTCTTTGTTTACAAACAAGAAAAAAAAAGTACAATTAATCCTATACGAGGATGTTAAGTACAAAAATTTGATTCTGGGAAAATATTGCTATAGGAGTCTGATCTGCGGTCGATCACTTTGTCCCTTAGACTATACGATGACGAAGAAGTGCTGTAAAAGAAGGAAAAGAAGCTTCAAAGACTGCAGGAAAGGTTGAAATCTCGTTGCCAAAGCTCTCTATCTGTGCTTTCTTGACCTTGACCTCTGTCTGTGACTCCTAAATTCTCTCCACCTTGGATCCGACCTCCGTCTCCTATGGTTGGAGGTCTCTATTTATAGAGTTTGGCCACACTAACTGACCAGTCGGTGTAAAAACCGAACAACGGAGAGAGCTGCACCTTTTATGCGGCGGTTATAATAACTGTTACCCACGTAAGAATGATCTCCTGAATTGGCGTGTGACGCATGTCCCATTATGAGGTAATACGTATAATCGCTCATTGAATATCACGGCATGCACGCCACGTAAGTAACTGCCCCTCGCGTAGAGAAGGTTGGCATAAAGGCCAAATAACTGTCTCATAGGCGTAAATGCCAGATAGTTATCTCGCTGGCGTAAAAATCAAGTAGCTGTCTTGTTGGCATAAAAGCCAAATAGCTGTCTTGTTGGCGCAAAAGCCAAATAGCTGTCTTATTGACGTAGAAGCCAAATAGCTGTATTATTGGCATAAAAGCCAAATAGCTGTCTTGTTGGCATAGAAGCCAAATAGCTGTCTTATTGGCGTAAAAGCCAAATAGTTGTCTTGTTGGCGTAAAAGCCAAATAGTTGTCTTGTTGGCGTAAAAGTCGAGTTCTGCATAAAACTTGATGCTGCATAGGTAATAGGTAACCAGCGTAAACTAGCCAATTATCCTTCTTTGACTGAGGTCTTGAGCGTATTCAGGGCCAAATAGCCTTATTGCGTACCTTGCAAATATAGCCTGAATTGGTGTATTTCGAGAAGATAGCGTACGGCGTGCTCCTATAGTTGAAAATAGCCTGGTTGGCATAATATGTAGGGATAGTGACGTGAGCATATTAGCCCTAATTTTAGCTCTCCCAGTCATTAAAAGTAGAACCATTAAATACAGAGATCTGCCCCTATCTCGCACATTAATTGTAGAGACGTGCCTCGAGTTCTGTACGAAGAACAGCTTTTGACGTGGTGGTTGATTTCGTCTTATCCTGAGCGTAAAGCTCATGTCTGCCTGTATAGAATAGGCAATGTATTCCTTGAATGCGTAAACGACGTCTTATATCAAGGATTAGGTCACTAGACGACAGTCTGGAGCTCTGTGCAGAATCATTATTACAGCCGTCCTCTCGATTGTCGTACAGTACTCTTTGTCAGGAGTCAGGTTCACTGCTTCTACTGATAGGTTCATTCGAGGAATATGAAGAGTTCCTCGTACAACTTCCCGCTGCATTAAAAGCAGACAAGTTTTATGCCGAAGTGGCGATGTAGCAACCTTTTTACGTCGAAGCGGTCTGGAAGGACTGCTTTACGCAGGTTGTTCTGGAGCTCTGTTTTACGCTGAACAGTGTCAAAGCCCTATTGTACGCCAATGGCTCTGAAGTCATATTTTACGCCACCCAGTGCTGGAGCTCTGTTTTATGCGGGCTTCATGTATATTTGGGGATTTTACGCGTATAACTCCCCCAGCGTATTTTTTATGCTTCTACAAGACCCCCTTCAAAGTTTTTAAATTCCTCGTAATTTGAAACACTTTGAATGAAGCATAAAATGGTCAAATTTGACTCGTTCTGCGAGGCTGATTTCTTGGCAAATTTTTGGGAATTTGTTGGAATTTGATGTGTTCTCTTCTGCCTATATAAAGGCAAGTGAGTGAACCTGTCTTTCTACACATCCTTCACCAAAAGAGATGGTTGCCGAGATCCATTGGGCTGGCCTGAGAAAGAAGAAGATCATGCTCTTCCAGCCTGTAAGGAGCCGTAAAAAGAAGCATCTTCGAGCAAATGTCCTCTTCAACGATGGATCATGGAAGGATATCATAGCTTCCTTTGCTCAGAATAATCAGCAATTTTATATGGCGATTCGTCCAGGAGAGAGGAAGGGTCTCATTTGGCCATACAACTTGTAAGCTGTATTCTCTCCCATTATGGCGCTGGACGAGGGTAGGCAGTTTGGCCCTGTCTTCCAATATTGTGTTGGGTCTGAGCCACTAACACAATTTCTAGGGCATGCCTGTCATGGCGTATGGAGGGTGGACTTGTGTAATTTATAGATGCCCAGTTCTGTATCCTCTCGCCATTAATTATTTTCTTGCTAATCGGCCGCGGAAGCCGATTAACTGCTGTAGAAGACAAAAAAAAAATTTACACCAATATGAGAACCTGGCACAGTAGATTCTTAGTGTAATCTTAAATAAAAATGAGAAACCCTTTGTAGAAAAAGGATTTCCATCATATGTAATCATGAAGATGAAAAAATCCTTTGTAAACTGGATTTCCATCATATGTAATCATGATTAATAGACTTGTCTTCTTTTACGCAAGCTGATTTGCCATATTTGCTGTGAGGAAGTCTGAATATTTTTATGCTGACTCTGATAAATGATTATCTGATCACGCCCTGTCTTTTACGCATAATGGAAGATGCGTAGAAAGCTTCTTAGCATTAAGTTATTTTGAAGATCCAAACTATCATGCTGTTTTGGACGAGGAGTCGCGTAGAATTTCTTAACTGTCACTTCTTTGATACGAAGAATTCTTGTTCAGACCATCATCTTCAAGAATGGTTTCCCGAAAATCCCTTGAAAAAGGGCGAGAAATGTCTGTTGAACAGGCCATACTTGAACTTCTGTAAAAGATTCTGACTGGACTTTGAATAAACTCCCCATAGCCCAAGAAGGAGAATCATCTTCAATGCTAACCTCTGTGTATTCCAAGCACTTGGAATATTTCGTAGCAAAAAAGGAGCATTTTCTGCGTAAACTCTTGGGATTGGCCTTCTCGAAAAAGTCATAGACCATAGCATCTGTTAGCTTCTGGACGTAAAATCATAGATCTGTAGCTTCTGTGCGTAAAACCGTAGATTTATAGCTTCTGAGCTTAAAAAACCCGTGAGCGTAAAATCGTAGATTTGTAGCCTCTGAGCGTAAAAGCTTCTGAGCGTAAAACCGTAAATTTATAGCTTCTGAGCGTAAAACCGTAGATTTATAGCTTCTGAGCGTAAAAGCTGCTAAGCGTAAAACCGTAGATTTATAGCCTATGAGCGTAAAATCTTTTGAGCGTAAAACCGTAGATTTGTAGCCTCTGAGCGTAAAAGCTGGATCCGTTACGCAGCATGACTATCCATCTTCTTTTTTTAAATGATGGGCTGACGTGGTCCCAAATCATAACCGAATATTAAATATCGAATTTGGTTAGGGATTCGAAAAGTTATCTAAACTCTATAAATCGCCCAAGGTCCTGAAAGAGAAACTCTTTATCTGTCTTCGCAAAACCCTTGCTTTCCAAAAAAACTTTCTTCTTCGTCTCTTTCCTGAGAACTCAGATTCGCGATGGCACCTAAACAAGCTTACACTGCTAAGGGAAAGAAGGTCGCTTCCTCATCTCGCCCCACTGCTCAAACATGAGCCACTCCCATTAGGCTGAGCGAATCCCGATCTGAACACAGTGCTCCACCGTCGAGCTGTGCTCCGGACATTACAGGTAAAGACTTCGAGAGAAAAAACCCTTCGTACACGTTGTGCGTGTATGCGCAAGGTCATCTACTGTGCTAAGGACTTCTTCGAGGAAGATGATGCACAGAGATGTTTTATTATTACGCCTATATTCCTAATGTGTCAGCGTAAAAACTCCAAATTTTTGCAGTCTGGCATAAAAACTCAGACTGTCGAGATTTGACGTATACTACAAACTTTGAGTTTATGCGCTGGATATGAATTTCGGCGTAAAAACTCAAATTTTGTCAATCTGGCATAAAAGCTCGGACTGTTAGATACTGCCAACCTTGATTTTTACGCAATGGAAAATAGATTCCAGCGTAAGACTCAAGTTTTTGCAGTCTGGCGTAAAAACTCAAACTGTCAAGATTTGGCGTATACTACAAACTTTGAGTTTTATGCGCTAGATATAAATTCCAGCGTAAAAACTCAAATTTTGTCAATCTGGCGTAAAAGCTCGGACTGTTAGATACTGCCAACCTTGATTTTTATGCAATAGAAAATAGATTCCAGCGTAAGACTCAAGTTTTTGCAGTTTGGCATAAAAGCTCAGATTGTTAATTTTTGGCTTATTCTGCAAGAGTGTAGTGTCTAGCGTAAAACTGACTTGTTTTCTTGTATTTTGCAGTGGACTTGCAGATCTCTCCTTTGGCTGAAGTTATAGGCTCTGCTGCCGGGATGCTGAGCTCAAATTATTTGGAGGACTTGTCCCATGTGACATTCTCCATCTCTGGCGCCAATTATCCTGAAGAACGGGGAATCCTGATCTCGTTCCAAGGAGAACGCATGTTGTTGAGTATGATTAGTGGGGAGCCCCTGACATACATAGACGGGACGGAGTATAAGAAACCATATTTCTTGTTCGGGATGTTATCGACAAACAGTCCCAAACTAAACCCAAAAAGGAGGATTAGGTGTTTACTGCCGAGGGCACGGTCATGTATCTGCCCAGGATGCCCAGGGATTACCCTATCTCTGCGTTCTTCCATGCCACACATCCTAGGAAGATGATATGGACCCTGACTCCCGATCTTCATGGCCGCCCCGAGAAGATCTTGTACAACAAGGGATTGAACCGATGAGCTTTTATGAGCAGACCTTCAGGCTCTGTGATGCCTTTTAAAGGATTACTACCGGGTAGCATCCCGAGTGAGGATACGTCGCTGATCCAGCCGGTCCAAATATCGACCTTCTGCAATGATTTTATGGGGCAAGGAGGAGTGTACCCTAAGGTCAACCCTTGGACCAGTGGATGGCTTAGCCCCGGGAATCTTCGATGGGCCAGTTTAACTGCCTGGGCCCTGAAGCACTTCCAGACGGAGCTGAAAAGTATTGGCTTATTCGCGGCTATGAGCACCACAAGTGTTGGGCTGCCTGTCAACCCTAACTTGTTCTTAGCCTTGATGGAGCGATACAATTCGCTTACCGGGACTTTTGCCACTCCGCTAGGTGAGTTGGGCTTGGCCCTACATGAGATGGCGGAGATCTCCAAGCTACCAATAGGAGACACTCCTTATGAGGAGTACGTTCCCACAAACAGGGAGCTGAGGGATACAAACCCTCGGGCGGTGGCAGTGTACCAGGAGCTGATGTGCCACTATCTTGCCTATACCACTTTTTACAAAGAGCCCTCTGATTTGGCTCACATCAATAAGTGGTTAGCCTACCTCTTCTTCCATCATGCCAGAAATGCTAAGTCGGACAAGGTTATAGATAGCAGAGATAAGCCCTTGAACCTCCTGAGCATGCTCAGTGCCAATACGGTCGATGACCTTATTGAAGAGGCAGGGGCTCCTGATTATACTCTTGATGAGGAGACAGGGGGTTATCTTGCAGGCACAAAAGCCTTCAGTTATATGAGGCATTATCGCAAGCCTCTGTCAAGGGAAGCTTAACTGGCTGGCTTCCTTTTTGTCTGGCTACGCCGATGGGTAGTGCCTGGCATCGCATCTGCGGATCGCTTACACCGCAACACCATATGGCCCACATTGTGTTTGGTATTCGGAGCAAGATTGGACCTGCTCCCTGCCATGGTCTGTAGGATACAAGCTGGCCTGAGGGCCATTACTGATGGGCTGCTAGCTGATGATACGCAGCATGAAGGATTTACCCTAGTAGAATTACCATTCCTATACCTGATGGGATGGTTAATTCTTCACAACACTAGGGTGATGTCTCCCGGTCCTGCCAGCGGTTCGGGAAATAACTTCTTGTTGAACTACAAGAATTCCCATTGGAACGTGGCGACCGTCATAGATTACCGGCGAGCATTAAATTTTGCCCACGGCTGGAAGCTCTTCTGTATTGTCCCTCCTGTACTATTAATCAATAGGGGACAAAACTTAAGGATGAGGCCCATGAGAGGACCATTCTTTCTCCTGAAGCCTTCTACTGGTTGGTCTGCATTAGACCTTCCCATTTGCTGTACAAAAGTGAGGACTACTGCTATCTGGAGCCTTATTTGCCCAGTCGGTTCGCCAGGCAATTTGGGTATGACCAGTTGCATGTGGGGAATCCCATCACCAGTTTTAAGTCCAAAGGTTGACTTATTGATGGAGCTAGAGGATGGAGGTACTTCATCACGGGCTGTACTGGTATAACTTTTGCTGTGCCCGCGACTTCTCTCTCCATAGAATTATGCATTCTGCACTCGTACGCGCAGTTCTATACGTCCATCAATACCTTCCATCATAATTTTGATGTGTGTGGAAGTTTTTGGATGCCCTCCCATAGTTCCACTATGAGGGAGGAGATCCCGTCTGTTTCCTCGGATGAAGATGAAGACACCGTCGGGGCAGACAAGTTTTTGTTGATAATACCGAGAGGCGTAATAGCTCCGCCAGTAGAGCCTCTCGTTATCCCCCAGAAATGGAAGGCTTCCACTCTGAAAGAGCCTTCCCCCCGCAAGAAGAAGACTGCCCGAGGTCCGAAAAGGGCTTCCACCAGGGGGCTTCTAGGAGCGAGCTTGTCGTTTTCCCTGTTAGGGATGATTCTTTGATCAGAGGTCCTTCGCCTTTTAGAGAGGGAACCTCTATAGTTTCGGTTGACAATACCGAAGATTCTTTGCTCGAGACTGCTGCCGCTATTACCGCTACTGGTAGTGTTTCGAGGTCGCCTTCGAGGCCGAGCCTATTAAGAATACCTTTATCCAGACAAATAATGGGAATAACCCCTCATTCGTTTGTAAATATTTCCAGCGAGATTCCACCCGATAAACCTCGAATGGATCTGGATGAAGACTGGGAAGACTACCCGCCAGTGTCAGTTGGTGCACCCTCTTTTTCAGGTATGACAGCTTGTCTAGCATCATTAAGAGATGATTTAGCTATTCAGGCTGCAGACGCAAGATACATGCAATCGGCCATGGGTAAATATTGTCTTCACGTTTTCTTCAAAAAAATTAACATCAAATTGATATTAACTTTCTCTTGTCTTCTTTTCAGGTGAAGACATCTCTGGGAGGGCGGAGTTGATGCAACTTCTGATTTTGTTGCGGACCCATTTAATGAAACGATGGTGATCGACGTCGAAGAAGAGTATTTTGAAACTGCCGATCTATCATCCGCGACATTCTCGGGTGTCATCCCACCAGTGGGAGTTCAAATGACATCAGGGGAAGATGAACCCACCATCTCATCCATGCCTCTTTCGTTGAGTATACCAGCAACTTCAACTATTGTTGGTGTCTCTTCTTTTGTCACGCCCTCTGTTAGAGCAACGACTGTGGCGACATCCTCTGCAGTTATTCCTGGAGGAAGATTCACTGATATTGCGGCCACTCCCGGTGTTCATTCGAGCTTTGCTATGCTAGTGGATTAATACACTAGCATATTCTATCTCACTTTGAAGGAGTTAATATCGCTGGTGCTGGAGAAGAACTTAGGTTTCACTGCTCTGAAGATGCCCTCCAATCTCCTTATCGTGCAGATTAGAAATTTTAATGATAATGACAGAGCTGATGCGCTAGAGCAAATAGTTAATGGTTTGAAACAACCCATTAACGAGTATTTGCAACTATCTCGGGGCAGCATCGATGATCTAGTTTAAGCTAAGTACGACTCTTTAACTACAGAGCTTGTTGAGCAAATGGAAACTCTGAACAAATCCATCCAGGAACAGCAGCAGGAGATGGATAAAGAGCGGGCTGTCTTGGTGGATTTTATTCCTCAGCTAACCAAGTACTAGGCCGAATATGAGGGAGATGAAGCGAGGGTTCGAGATTTAGAAGCTGAACTCGCTCAGGCCAGGGAGAGGCTTCTCAAGACATCGGCAGCTTATGATGTATTTAAGGGCCAAGTGGAGGTAGCTCAGTAGAACTTGACACGTGCTGGTGTCACCCATGCCAGTTTTGTTGATGCTCGGTCCGAACTATCTCACTTGAGCAATGATGAGGCACGACTGGAACAGGCTCGCAGCACTATCTTGAACTCCAGGAATGATAGGATGGCTGCTTTGGCGCGACAGATTAGGGATTAAACTGCTCCTCCCCAATGATGTATCTTTTTGCTTCCTCTGTAATTTTGCTATTCCAAGAGATAATAAAGATATTTTTTCTTATTTTGTGGACCGATCACTTTTGAATAAAAATGATAGGCAAAGATGAAAGTGATATCAGAGGTAATATGGACATGATATACTTTCGGTAAGCTTCAGTTGGATATATCTATTCAGAGGTTATATGGACATGATAGAATATGCTCCAACTAAATTTGTATACAAAATACTATCAGAGGTAATATGGACGTGATAGGTTTTGAAGTTTCAAATTAGTTAAATATATCTATTCAGAGGTCATAATAACATGATAGAATATGATCCAACCAATCTTTATATGTAATGTTGTCAGAATAAAATCTTCATCATACTCCTTTAAGCAAAGGAGATCAAGCATAGTACTTCTTTAGGAATTTGCCGTTTGATAGAAGCCATTATTAAATCTCCATTAGGCTTGGCTAATCTGTAGGCGCCATTTGAGAATGTCGTTTCAATCACATAAGGACCTTCCCATTTAGGCTGGAATTTGCCCTTACTTTTGTGTGTAATAATCATTGGCCTCTTCACAGCTAGAACTAGCTCGCCAACTTTGAATACTCTCTCCTTCACTTTTCGATTAAAAGCTTTGAAAATACGTGCCTGGTAGAACGCAATACGCTGTTGAGCTTGAAGGTGTTTCTCGTCTAATCCTTCTAGCTCTTGAAGCCTTAAGTGATCATTATTTTCCTGTGTCAACTCATTAGCCACGGCTATTTTGAGTGATGGAATTTGGATTTCAATGGGGAGAACTGCTTCACACCCATAAACTAATAAAAATAGGGTACAACCTGTTGGTGTTCGTACCGTTGTATGATATGCCCAGAGACATTCTCCCAGCATCTCATTCCAATCTCTTTTGTTCGAAGAAATAAACTTCTTCAAGAGTTTGATGATGGTTTTGTTGAAGGCTTCCGCCAAACCATTAGCAGCAGGATTATAAGCCGTCGAGGCCATATTCTGTATCTGATTCTTATCGTAAAATTGGTAAAATGCTTGGCTGATGAATTGAGGCCCGTTATAATGAATTATCCTCTGGGGTATCCCAAAGCGATAAATTACATGATGTTTGATAAAGCTGATCACGTTGGATGTCTTCACCTCAGCAAGAGGGATCGCCTCCGCCCATTTGGAGAAATAATCCGTGATAGCCAATATGAACCGATGTCCTCTAGAAGAAGACGGGTGAATAGGACCAATGATATCCATATCCCATGCTTTAAAAGGCCATGATGCAACTGTAGGATATAAATGCTCAAAAGGCTGATGTATAAAATCTGTATGAACCTGACAGGCTTTGTATTGTCTTGCATATTTTACGGCATCTGCAATCATGGTAGGCCAGTAGTAGACCTTTCTCCTGATACGATCCTGTAACTTAGGACCGGGTTGATGTGCTCTACATACATCATCATGAGCTTCTCGAATAACCCGTTTTGCATCATCGTCAGAGAGACATCGTAATAGCAGTCCATCGTATGTTCGGTATTATAGACATTATAAAGATACATCAAAATAGAAGCGTAATGATCGTCTTTTGATGGATACTGCTTCTTTAGGATCCTCTGGTAAGATTCTGTATGACACGAAGTCTATAAAGGGACTTCTCCAGTCTCTCTTAGGAGGAACCGTGTTTACAGCGTAGCTGCATTCTATGTGAAAATTATTTTTCACAGAATAAATCTCTGTTAAGAAGGATTACCGAATTTTGCCTTCTTATAGGAATAGCTAGATCTGCAGCTAGGCTGGCCAGAGCATCAGCTTCCAAATTTTGAGATTGGAACACGTGCTCTAGGAAGAATCCTCTGAAAGACATGGCAATCTTGATCGTTGCTTGGTGATAAGGAATGAGGTCTGGATTGCGGACTTCATATATTCCTCTGACCTGATTGACGATCAGCTGAGAATCACCAAAATCTTTCAAGTATTCAACATCCAATTCTTTAGCGACTTGAAGTCCGATTAGTAGGGCGTTATACTCTGCCACATTATTAGAGCAGGGTTAGCTAAGAGAATATGCTCGATAGATGACGAGTTTATCAGGAGTCACCAGGACAATTCCTACTCCTGAAATCACGTTTTCTCTGGGACCAGTCCTGGAGGCACCATCGAAGAATAGCTGCCATGTAACACCTTCCATTATGGAATTATATTCTGCAACTTAGTCTGGAATGTCCTCGTATAGTTTACATGTTTCCGAAATTAGATGAGCAACTAAGAAATCAGCCAAGGCTTGACCTTTGATGGACTTCTGTAAAACCCCTATTCCTAGAAACCGTATATGGTCTTTTTTAATTATTAATTATAATTTAATTATAGTAATTAGTGGCTAATTAGGAGAAATAAATTTTTAATAATTTTTATATTAGGTGTTGGTGCACTTAGAGGATTTATGGGACCATTAAAAATTTTTCAGAATTTATTTCATGTAGGAGACCCTTGAGCAGTTGCTAGCTTAATAATGTGCATTATTATAATCTAGAAATTTTCTTATGAGTATATATATATATATATATATATATATTTATATATATATATATTTATATATATATAATAGAAAAGAAAAGAAAATAAAATAAATTAAATAACTATTATTAATAATCTATTTAACTATTACTAATAAATATTACTAATAACTTAAGCAAACCACATTCCCTTACTCCTTAGCAAATAGAGCAGCTACCCACCCGCTGCTTGCTACGTAAAGAGGCAGCAAATCCCAAGCTCGCACTTAGTGCTTTGTGAGCAACTTTGCAAAACAGCGCCCACAGACCCCCTTGGCCGCGAGTAAGACCAACCCGCCCCCTTCCCACTTATATATATATATATATATATTATTTTTCTAAAATCCTAACCTAATCATCCAGAACCTCCTCTTCCCATATAGACCTAGAGAGAGACGCCACCGCAGCCGGAGAACCCCGCCAGGCCGTCCAAACAAATCCCGACGACCGCGACCCCGCGCACTGCAGATTCCCACACGAGGTACCTGTGTTCCGGAGTTGTTTTCCGTCGACTCGCTCAACCAAATGCCACCCCGTCTTCACCGGTATGCTCACCCCTTAACCTTCTTCCATATCTGTATAATCATAGATCTCAAACAATAAGAAACCCTAGGCGAAAATAGCGCCAAAGTTGGCACAAACAGACCGAATTATGGGATCACAGAAAACTGCGATGACCACCCATGTTTCAGAGTTCGTATCTCCCACCACAGAGATCCAAATTTGATGATTCTTTTTGGTATGCATAGACCACTTGACCTAGTTTAATTTTTGTTAAATAACCCTAGATTATTAACTGCTGTAGACAGAATTAAATCCGTTGGAAAATCCTGCGAACCCACTTTTCCCAGATTTCCAAAAGTTGTGAAATGGAGCGCCCCCTGCCAAATCGGGACCGCCCCACTGTGTACCAAGTGTACTGAATGGTGCACGCAGCGTAACCGGACACGTAAAAATTTGTAGAAACTGATTCGGACGCGTGTGCGGGCCGAAATCAGCCCGTATCCTCGGACACACCCCGTGTCGCAACTTTTGTGGAAGTCGCGTGCATTTTGTGCATGCTTGTCAGATTGCGACGAAACTTGCCCCACTAGACTCGTGGTAACGCGCTGGTCCTGTGACCCAATTTTTAAGCAATTCTGAGACGGTTGACCAAATCGCCAATTGGCGGGCCCCATAGTTGATTTTTTGGACGAAATTGTGTTCGGCTCATCGAAATCTATATTTGGACATACCGTTGAGTTCGTATTGACATATAGAGTTGTTTAACCTATTATTTATCCCATTTAGAGATCTTTACCCTTGGCACGCTTTTCGGTGCAAAGTGGGCCACAAATGGACCCCACTTTTATCCGAAATTACCGTTTGGCCCCTGTGTCCAAATTGGACGAAAGGGAAGTACTTTTTAGCTATTTTGCTCATTCCGGGAACGTTGGTGATGTCTATTTCAGCATCCGGAGATGTTTGTTCGGAGGCCATTAGTTCCAAATCTCGTGTCCTTGATATTGGACGCTTACACTTTACAGATTTTTTGTCAGGCAAGTATACCTTGCCATTGTACTGTATTTATATTCCTTATGATGCATGCATATTTATTTTTATTTATTTTAGTTTATTTATTTTAACTGCTATATAAATTGCGTGTCAAAGGAAACTTGGGTGCAACGACGGTGTCGTCGTACTATATTTTTATTTATGTATATGCATTAGACCTACTTTATGAGACTACCCCATCTTCATGAGGCATTTATGTTTCATTGGCCATGACACTATTCTAACACGAGTGTGAGTCACATGTAGGACACAGACATGCATACTCGGCTGGCCACTAGTACGTATAGGTCGTGCGACGGATAGGGATAACTGCCAATAGAAACTTTGCATGCTAGTAGACCTGGCCGTTATTAGAGGTTTATCGTGTCATGGATATGACATGCTTAGAGCATAGAGTAGGGAGAACAACAAGTACCACATTTGAGCTCCTTTGTACTTTTTTTGTGCGCCCGAATTCTCCACCGAAGATACGGGTAGTGATGACCACTATATATTATATTATTATCAGGCGGGCCTCCGGCGTTCGAAAGACGACGTGCCTTTTTAGGCCCTTGGATCTCCAAAAGAGAACCATGCCAAATCCTAGTTTTCAGCCAGATAGCTCACTTGTGGGGAAAGGTGTTCTTAACTGCATTCACTTAGACGGTTAGGCGACCCCAATGGATGTTTATATTCAGTACTTTATTGGCATATTTATATGTATCTTGTTACGTCCCTCTGAGGACCTGGTACCTTTCCAGATATAGATGAGCAGGAGTACCTACAGGAGTATGGACCTGGACCTGACACTACCTATCAGTCTGAGGAGATCTTACCTTCGGATTATATCTGATTCATTGCAGCTGTTTAGAGATTCTAGTTGTTATTCTTTTCAAGACGTTTATTCTTATATTAGAGTTTATTCTCTTCTCTCTTTAGTAGTTTATTATAGTCAATTTGCAGTAAATTTGTTTCCATCCGACTATCATACTTTGAGACTACTTATTTGATATTCAGTTATTGATTTCCGTTTATCTATTATTTGTGCTGTGGATGAGATATAGATTTGCGTATGACTTGTTGTGATATTATATTACCACTGTGGATTGTATATTCATGTACAATGTATGTGTGTATATGGTTTCCATATATTGGAGTTCGTATACATACGACTGGCGTGTTACGTATTCCTAGTCCTACGTATTTTGGGACTGGGGCGTGACAACTTCTGAGGGACATACACCATATCATACGGTGTTAATAACATCACCCAAGTCGCGAATCGGGAATTAAGAACACTTGGCTTGTTCATCAATACCCGAAGAGGATTGATTCTGGAGATGATATGAATAGTTTGGCCCGTGACATAATGTCGCATCTTCTGAATGGCAAACATTAGGGCCAAGCATTCTTTTTCCACTGGATTGTACCGGTGTTCAGCTCCGACCATCATCCTGCTTAAATAGTAGATAGCCTGTTCATGACCCTCATTGTTCTTCTGTGTGAGGAGAGCTCCTAAAGAATGATCCATTGCTCGAACATACAGCAAAAATGGTCTTCCTATGACGGGAGGCACCAGAACTAGAAGATTAGTGAGGTAGCGTTTGATATCATTAAACGTTTGCTGACAGAATTTGTCCCATACGAATTATACACCTTTCTTCATCAGGCGAGAAAAATGTTGACACCTCCCAGAGAGGTTGGATATGAATCTCCTGATATAAGCCAGACGACCTTGAAATCCCCTGAGTTTCCTCAGATTACGGGGTGGTCGCATTTCTAAGATAGCCTTTACTTTATCAGGGTCCACTTGAATGCCTTTAGCGGTAATGACAAATCCTAGGAATTTGCCACTTGATACACTAAGAAAGGACTTTGTAGGATTTATTTTGAGTTGATGTTGGCGTATCAACTCGAATACTGTCTTCAAGTCTTTGATGTGATTATCCTTGAGGCGGCTTTTGACAGCAATATCGTCTACGTAATATTCTACTGTTTTGCGTAAGTGCTCATGGAATATGTTACTCATAGCTTGTTGATACGTAGCCCCGAAATTCTTCAATCCGAAAGGCATAACTGTATAGCAATATACCCCCAATGGTGTCCGGAAGGTAGTATGCTTCTCATCTTCAGGATTCATCTTAATCTGATTATATCTCGAGAATCCATCCATAAAAGACATGCACTCAAAATTGCACATATTATCGATCATGACGTCTGTAATGGGAAGAGGGAACTCATCTTTAGGGCATGCCACATTCAGATCTCAAAAATTGATGCAAACACGCACTTTCTCATTTTTTTTTATGACCGGGACAACATTGGCGACCCAGTCAGGATGTTGTTCTTCCCGGATGAACCCATAGGCTATTAGCTTCTTAATTTTAGTTTCAATGGCATCCATCATATCCGGACGAAACCGGCATTGGTGTTGCTTCACAGGCTTCGAATTGGGCCGTATGTTAAGTTTATGGGTAGCCACTTTAGGATCAAGACCTGGCATATCCTCATAATTTTACGCAAAGACATCGATATATTCTTTTATTAGCTGGATTATTTCTTTCCTTTCTTCTTCGGAAAGATTGTTACTGATAAATATTGGCTTTCGTAAAAATTTATCCCCAACATCGACTTGGATAACTTTATCTTTAGTGGGTGGTTCTCTTTGCTCGAACTGGAGTTCCCATTGTGTATCCATTTGCTGAGCCCATGATTTATCTTCAAATGGTTCAGATTTTTGTTCCTCTATTTTGAGAGAATCTGTCAACACCATATTTACTGATAATACCTGTTCGAGTTCATCTTCTGAATCAGAGGATGACAAATCGTCTTAAAAAGAGGAAATGGTCTCCTCACTTGACTCAGAGTTATTAGAACTTACAAGATGTGTGGTATACCCTAACCCAAAATGGGTTCGTTGACAGTAGGGATCACCATGCAACGGTATTCGTCTGCCTTTCCCATAGTTGAGGCCTGGTTCCAACTTCAAGTCATAACCCATACTTTGTATAATCTTCAAAGCTTGTGGGCTATATCTGTGAACTTGCATTTTCCCATCATCAGATTCGTGAGAATCTTCTTGTATAATTGGTTTATTCAGCATACGATCGAAGACTATTGGATGTTGATTATTGCGAGTAGGTGGGACAATAAAGATAAAATCTTCATATGGTCCATATGTCGTGATGACATTAGATATTGACGCCACTTCCCACACATACGGATGATAGGAGTCTATAGCTTCCAAAAATTTTTGTGCTATAGGTTCTATATCGTTATGGGGCGAGGATTCCTGATTTGGAAATTAAGCGTCAATATACTGGAAAAGAGAATCTTTATTATCTTCAGAAACCATGTTCTCGGTTGTATTTACATCAGTCGGCTGCTTGTTGCGCCTGAGGTTGATGACCAAAGGTGGAGGCTTCTGGTTTAAAGTGATCACTAGAGGGTCACTTCCTCCTCCCGATTTGGTTCTGCTCAAGTGGATAGCCATGGGTTCCATGATCTTCGGACGGGTAGTCCTCCCTTTCACTTGGATTGACAAAGGTTGCTCAGTAGATGATTCTGCTGGCTCCCGGTAGGATTCCTCTTCCATCTTGCCTGACACCCCCTTCATGTAGTCTTGGGTGTGCAACATGGCATCAGAATAGTAAGATTCAACTCCTTTGAAGGGATTGAGATCCCCAAACTCTATTTTTACTGTCCCTTGGGCATCTACATATTTGAAGCATTGATATAGAGTGGAAGGAACGATATTGTGATCGTGGATCCAAGGTCTGCCCAACAGAATATTGTAAGATACCTCTGAATCAATGACGTAGCATGTAGCCACTGATCTAAGGTCACCAATCTGGATCCTCAGATGAATCTTCCCTAATGGTTTGCTCTTCCTGGCATTAAAGCCCACGATTGTGGTGGTAGTGTAAGCCAGTTCGCTTGTAGGGATTCTCAACGATCTTAACAGAATGTAAGGGATAATGCTGATCGATGATCCCGGATCTATGTGAATCCGGTCTACCTCCATGGAGCCAACATATCCGGTGTAATAAAGAGGCCTGTCATGCTTGTTATGTTTCAACAATATGTCCTCTTGAGTGAAAGTGATATTAGGGACCACTTCCATCACACTATGGCATTGAGAGCATGCCACAGGCTCTTTATCAGGGGACTTGAGCTGAGTCAAGCATACATCCGCCTGCATTAACGCTTCACTCAAGGCTTGACGAGTGTCTTTGGATAGCCTTAGGAGCTCAAAAATGGACAATCTGGCTGGTGTATTAGCCAACTGGGCCAAGATGTCGAAGTTATATGGTTTTTCTAAACCTTTGTTTTGAATATTCTTCAAAGGTTTATCAAAACGAACTTCTTTTTGCTTACCTTGTCCATCAAAGTTGGTCTAGAAGGACCTGCCTCTGGTATAATAGGTTCAGGCTCTAGAGGTTTGGCAGATGAAGTATCTGCCGTTGATTCCTCCTGGTTTCCTCCATAGTCCTTGAGGTAGGCCTTGCCTGACCGGGTCCCAGTTGCCAAAGCCTCTTCTTCTGATGTCGGGGATATTGCAACCATATGGCATTGTTTGTATCTTGAGTTCTTTTTAGACTTAGCTTTAGCAGCTTGAGTCTCTTCCTCAATTTCTGATACCAGATCTGGATGAACCCACATAATCTCACCACACTTTGTAGTTAGGGGTACCAGGTCATGATTTTGACCCCTGGTCGGTGGAAGATTAACAATGTTCATTATCGTCCTTGGAATAGGTACTACACCATCCGAGACTTCTTGAGGGGGCAGATTGCCAAACTGGAGTGAGATCATGTTAGTTGTGACCGTCTTCTCGCTATTACGCAGAGTGATAGCCTTGGCGTTGATCAGCTCCTGGATTTTTCTTTTTAGTACATAACATACCTTTGTGGGGTGATGTATGTATCTGTGGAAAATACAGTACTTAGGGTTATTGGTACTGCCGACTTCATTTGGTCGCTTTACCTCGGGGAGAGTAAGCTTGCCACTTTTGACTAGACAATCAAATATGCTTGGAATATCGTTGTCATCAAAAGAATACTCTTCTTTAGGCCTGGAAGTCCCAGGATTTGTCTATGTAGTCACCAGAGTGTGTTTCCTGGACGTATTGATTGCCAGAGCTTCCTTCCCTTTAGAACTACGAGCATGATCGTTATTGGAAGATGACCGCTTCCCTCTATCAGAGGTAGAGATCATGATTCCATTATCATGCGCCTTTTGACTGTTATCTTCAGCGGCTACCGCTGAGATGATAAATGAGGGCCAATCATGGAACTGATATGGTCCCGTGAACACTGAGATCAGTGGGAGAAGGTTCTTCCTGCAAATGTCTACCAAGGCAGAATTCGAAACTCCAGGAGGCATCTGCAAAGTAGCCTGACGAAAACGTTCGATGAAAGTATGAACGCTCTCCTTCTTCTTCTTCTTCTTCAGCTTTACTTCGACTAGTGATGACATAGACATGTCCATCCCTCCTTCGTAGAATCGAGCAAAGAACAGAGTCTTAAAATCTTCAATGGAAGTAATGCAGTTGTCCGCAAGACTATGGTACCACTGATAGGCCACTCCAAACAGACAGCCTTTAAACACTCGAGTGAGAAGGGCGCCATTCCCTTGCAACAACACCGTCATCATGCTAAAGTAGTTCATGTACTGGCTCGGTGACGTATTTCCCTCAAACAAAACCATAGCCTGTGGTTTGTATTTAGGTGGAAAAGGGATCTCGTCCCAGATAGCTGGGTATGGCTGGTTGATTCCCAACTTCTTGAGCTGATCCTTATGCTTCAAGGCATCAAATTGGGCTTTCAATTTCTGTACTGCCTGCATCGGGTCTTCAACTGGTAAAGGGACCACAGAGTGGTGAGAGATCGATTGTATTGTAACTCCAACATGAGGCAATACATTCTCCGAGTTAAGAAGTTGAGGAGCTGCTGACTCTTGATTTATAACAGGCTCCTGGTTTGCGTTGGATGGTGGTAGGTCCACCCCCATACGTATTTGAGTCGGAGGAACCGATGTTTGAGCTATTGCAGCTGCATGTTGAGTCACCATCATCTGACGCATACTGTCCATCATGGAATGTATCTCTTTAAGTGATGCTTCCAATACAGCGATGCATTGGTCAGTACTTCCTGATGGGAAAGCCTCTTCGTATTTATCTCCAATGGCATAGACTCCCATTTCTCTGGATGCTATTGAAGGGTTAGTATAGATCTTTATAGAGATTGAGTCTATACTTTCAGCATCCGATTCGGGAAACTGGCGACCCCCAGTGTCAAAATCAGAAGAATATGAAGCCGGTTGTCATGACCTCGAACGGGTGTTTTGAAACACACCAGCTTCAATATTCTCAAAGAGTCTGTCGAATCTCCTTTGGCTTGGAGTTCTAGAGGGATGACGTCTTGAATTTGACCTTCCTCTAGGAATGTGTGAAGCCATGTTCACTGATGCGAATGTTGTCTCTTCTTCCTGTAAAGACAAAGAGTAGTTCAACCGGTCGAAAATTGACCGTTTTGCCTTAGAACAGCAGTAGTTAACTACAACTTTATGACTATTACAATAATGCTCCCTAGGGGGTGTAATAGACATGTTAGAAGATCCCCTGTCTTTATGCTTCTGGATCAAGAAATCACGCAAATCAGGGGGGTTAACAGAAGAAGAAAAAGAAGGCTTATTATGCCTTTTTACATCAGTAGGAGCGCGGATATTGGGAACCATGACCCTCTCTCTGCCATAAGTATACAGCAGTTCGCCCATGTGAGTGGAATATGATCCATCATCCGTCTGGGGAGTATATTTCCCCATGAAGCAGGTCTTCTTTATGCGGATGGGCTTATCCTGGCGTAATCTAGAGCTTTGTACAGATTCGCGTAAAACAGGAGTCCGCGTAATCTTCTCTTCTTGGTGGCATACAACTCTGGAGGTCGGGAGATTTGCCATACGTTTTCCCTTGATGTGATCCAAGGATCCCTCGGATATATTTTTACGTACAAGGCGCATTTGAATTTTTTGTACGGGCACTGAGGCCTTGTCAAAAATTTTGTCTGCCATGTCACAGATGGGAGACGAAGTTTTACGCGCGGGGCATATTTTAATTTTCTGAATTGGCGCTGAGGCCTTATCAAAAATTCTGTCTGCCACATCACAGACGGGAGACAAAATTTTACACGTAGGGCGCGTTGTAGACTTCTGGATTGGCACTAGGGCATTGCCAGAAGCTTTGTCTGCCACGTCACAGACGGGAGACAAATTTTTATGCACAAGGCGTAAAGGTCGCGATGTCACAACCTTGTTGATCGGAGAGAGAGAGAGTCCGCAGGAATGGTAGAGGATGTCCGGGGCATCCATACTTTATGCAACTTTTTGTTGTCTTGGACAGAGAGGGAATGAGAGCTACCCCATGCTCAAAGCATGTCTTCGTAAGCCGATTGGTCGAATTGGACGACCAAATTCTTCTTCGTTGATCCTACGGATACAGTATCGTGTTGAGCAATGGTTTTCTCGTCAGATGAGAAAGTAGTCCCCAGCAGAGTTGCCATCTTGTGTTTAATAATAAACAAAAGAAATTGAAACTAGGTTTATACGAAATCCTTTCTTTGTTTACAAACAAGAAAAAGAAGTATAATTAATCCTATACGAGGATGTTAAGTACAAAAATTTGATTCTGGGGAAATATTGCTATAGGAGTCTGATCTGCGGTCGATCACTTTGTCCCTTGGACCACACGATGACGAAGAAGTGCTATAGAAGAAGGAAAAGAAGCTTCAAAGACTGCAGGAAAGGTTGAAATCTTGTTGCCAAAGCTCTCTATCTGTGCTTTCTTGACCTTGACCTCTGTCTGTGACTCCTGAATTCTCTCCACCTTGGATCCGACCTCCGTCTCCTATGGTTGGAGGTCTCTATTTATTGAGTTTGGCCACAGTAACTGACCAGTCGGTATAGAAACCGAACAACGGAGAGAGCTGCACCTTTTACGCGGCAGTTATAATAACTGCTACCCACGTATGAATAATCTCCTGAATTGGCATGTGACGCATGTCCCATTATGAGGTAATGCATATAATCGCTCATCGAAGATCACGACATGCAAGCCACGTAAGTAACTGCCCCTCGCGTAGAGAAGGTTGGCATAAAGGCCAAATAACTGTCTCGTAGGCATAAAAGCCAGATAGTTATCTCGTTGGTGTAAAAACCAAGTAGCTGTCTTGTTGGCGTAAAAGCCAAGTAGCTGTCTTGTTGGCGTAAAAGCCAAATAGCTGTCTTATTAGCATAGAAGCCAAATAGCTGTCTTGTTGGCGTAAAAGCCAAATAGCTGTCTTATTGGCGTAGAAGCCAAATAAATGTCTTATTGGCGTAGAAGCCAAATAGCTGTCTTATTGGCATAAAAGCCAAATAGCTGTCTTGTTGGCGTAAAACCAAATAGCTGTCTTGTTGGCGTAGAAGCCAAATAGCTGTCTTATTGGCGTAGAAGCCAAATAGCTGTCTTATTGGCGTAGAAGCCAAATAGCTGTCTTGTTGGCATAAAAGCCGAGTTCTGCGTAAAACTTGATGCTGCATAGGTAATAGGTAACCAGCGTAAACTAGCCAATTATCCTTCTTTGACTGAGGTCTTGAGCGTATTCAGGGCCAAATAGCCTTATTGCGTACCTTGCAAATATAGCCTGAATTGACGTATTTTGAGGAGATAGCGTACGGCGTGCTCCTATAGTTAAAAAAATCCTGGTTGGCGTAATATGCAGGGATAGTAATGTGAGCATATTAGCCATAATTTTAGCTCTCCTAGTTATTAAAAGTAGAACCAAATCTCATGCATTAAATGCAGAGATCTGCCCCCATCTCGCGCATTAACTGCAGAGACGTGCCTCGAGTTCTGTACGAAGAATAACTTTTGACGTAGCAGTTGGTTTCGTCTCATCCTGAGCATAAAGCTCATGTCTGCCTGTGTAGAATAGGCAACGTATTCCTTGAATGCGTAAACGACGTCTTATATCAAGGATTAGGTCACTAGATGACAGTCTGGGGCTCTGTACAGAATTATCATTACAGCCGTCCTCTCGATTGTCGTACAGTACTCTTTGTCAGAAGTTAGGTTTACTGCTTCAACTGACAGGTTCATTCGAGGAATAAGAAGAGTTCCTCGTACAACTTCCCGCTGCATTAAAAGCAGACAGGTTTCACGCCGAAGTGGCGATGTAGCAACCTTTTTACGCCGAAGCAGTCTGGAAGGACTGCTTTACATGGGTTGTTCTGGAGCTTTGTTTTACGCTGAACAGCGTCGAAGCCCTATTATACGCCAATGGCTCTGAAGTCATGTTTTACGCCACCCAGTGATGGAGCTCTGTTTTACACGGGCTTCATGTATATTTGGGGATTTTATGTGTATAACTCCCCAGCATATTTTTATGCTTCTACAACAACAACCTTGGGTTTTTCAAGCACCAGCTCGTACATTGAAGAGGCAGTAGCAGTGCAACCCAGTTCGGAAGAAGGAAGTTCACAGCATTTAGTCCCTGTGCCGAGCACAGTCAGTTGAGGTAGCAGTGTTTCAAGTAGCAGTATCAGTGTCAGTCGGGTTCCATGCTTTCAGTAGGTATCAGTCAGTGCACTGTGTAGTATCTACACAGTGCAGGATATGCACAGTATTTCACAGTATGCAAACACCAATAAAAAAACTCCGAATTGTTACTACACAGTGCAGGATACGCACAGCGTTTTACAGTATGCAAACACCAATAAAGGAACTCCGTACTGCAGTAGAAATTGATTTCAGTGTGTAGTCAGTTTTGTACAGCAGGATGTACCAGCACAGTGGCATCTCACTGTAGGTAGAACAACAAGCAGGTGCAGCAAGGGGGAGCATAGCACGAGGAGTGCACATCAAAGAGCACTGAACAATAGTAGCAGCCAACAACTCGTGCAAGGATATACAGCAAGGTGCATTGCACAGCTTACGAGCAACAGCCACTGTACTGCAGCAATGTGCGGTCCACTGTGTAGCAGGCTATGCATTAAAGAGATCTGCATTCAGCAGATGAGGGAGCTTATGCATCAGGATATGCACAATAAGGAGCAGTGAACGAGTATCCAGTTCAACATTGTGTTCAGCAGGAAGTCCACTGTGCAGTATCCTACTGCAAAATATCAGTTTTTAGTTCAATTGTGCAGGGTAGCAGTAGCAGCTTAGTAGTTTCGGGCAATACAACATAGAGGGGACTCGGGGAGTACCACTGCAGCAGTGAGGCTTTATTCAGTAGGTCCCAACACAGCAAGTGAGCACTGTGTCAGCTAGTATCAGTTTTAGTTTTCGATTATCAGTGAGCGGCCACTGATATCAGTCTAGTTACAGTATCAGGGAGTATCCAGTTCAGTTCACAGTGCCCGTTTAGTTTCAGGTTTTGGTTCCAGCGTCAGTAGAGGTATCAGTATTTCAGGTATCCGTACTAGTAGCCGTATCAGTGTTCACTATGCCTGAGCACAGTACCAAGGTTTCAGATTTAGTATTCAGCAAGGGGTAGCTAGTGAGTTAGTGGTTAATGGTCAGTGAGTTTAGTAAAGATTCAACTAGTTAAATTAGTAGCTAGTAGTTATTAGTGTTAGTTAGTTAATGTTAAAGTGTGGGTTTTCAGTCGTATCTTTGTATAAGTCAGTATTGGTTAGTTGTTTAGTTGGTTTGAGTATTCAAGGTATTAGTCTAGTTAGTATATGAGTAGTATTATTAGTTGGATTATGAGTAGTTAGCAAGTAGTTTTAGTTGGATTTGTTTCAAGGGATTATAGTAGTTAGTTAGTTGTTTATTTGTTAGTTAGATAAGGTATTGTATAGTAGTTAATTATATCGTATGGTATTATATGTTTAGTAGTTAGATACTTTATATAGCTAGTGTTGAGGTATTTTTATATGTATTAGCTATACATATCTATGTTTGTTAGTATTATAGTTAGTTCTATATTATATTGATATGTATATATTAGTGTTAGTTTATAGTTAGTATATTAGTTGGGGAATTATATATGTATTAGCTATATCTATAGTGGTTTGAGTTACCTCGGAATACCAAGGTATTACCAAGGTATTGGGCCGATACCCAAGGTATTGAGTTTGGGTATCGAGATAGGTGTGATACGCATTGGTGCAAGGCCAAGGTATCCTAAATTCATTATTTTGTATAGATACTATATATATTGCTTGTATATATATATATATATATATATATATATATATATATATATATATATTTAAAACACTATTTTTATATGATTAAACTTGCGTATATTAGGATACGGCTCTTTGAGTGTCTTATTTTATCTTAGTTTAGCTAGTATAGCACAGCTTCATGGTGTATCGACTTAGTGACCTAGTGTTAGACTCTTGCAACCTAGATTTTATCGGTTTAACCTAGAAATGGATTATTGACCTAGAATTGCATCAACTTAACTTATTTTTATTTTCGAACCTTGTATTGATGCAACATACCATATATAGATTGTGTGACACCAGCTTGGGCATCGAGAGACACACCTTGCTCAGGACTTCAGGCGAGTATATTTTCTGATAGTTTCTATTATTTGATAATTTCTATGATTCTGGTTTATAGTATTATTTTACCTGATTTCTCGACACTTGGATACACGAATTAGTATTACATAGATTCACTTTCTTGCGACACTTACATTATACTTGTCTGGCCTCTACTTCATGACTCATTACTTGCATCACATCAGGACTCACCTACTAGAATCACCTATTTTATCTAGCTGGACTCATACTTGTTTTGTTTGTCAGAATTTGATTCATTTATACTAGTCGGACGAGAAAATACTCGAGTAGACATGTAAATATTCCCAAAATCTGGAATTACCCCCTCTGGTCTAATTAGGAATGGTAGCAGTCGCAGACCAAGTGTACGATGAGTCGTATTATCCCCCTAGCCGTTTATATGTCGATGTTTGAGATAAACAAAGTGTTTGTATGAAACTTTTGCTTACAAACGAGAAAAGAGAAAAGTATAATTAATCCTATACAAGGATATTAAGTACAATAAAATGATTCTGGGGAAGTATTGCTATAGAAGTCTGATCTGCGGTAGATCACTTTGTTCCTTGGACCATACGATGATGAAGAAGTGCTGTAGAAGAAGCTTCAAACTTTCTCTGAACTGAAGGCAAAAGCCAGTCAAAGGGAAGTTGCAAGTAGGATCGAATTCTCGTTTCCAAAGTTGTTAGCCAAAACTCTCTCTCTTGTCTTTTTTCTGATCTCTGATTGTGCCCTCTACCCTGTGACCAGGGGTCTCTATTTATAGAGATCAATTAAATAACTGTCTAGTTGGCATGAAAGCCAAATAACTGTCTTGCTGGAGTAAAAGGCCAAACTGTGAAGGAGATTGCCTCTTTTATGCTGTGGTTATAATAACTGCTACCCACGTTCAAATAATCTTCTGAATCTGTGTATGACACGTATCCCTTTATAAGGTAATGCATATAACTGCTTCTTGAAAATCATGGCATGCAAGCCACGTAGGTAACTGCCCTTTGCGTAAAATGGTTGGCGTAAAAGCCAAATAACTGTCTTATTGGCGTAAAAGGTCAAACTGTGAAAAAGATTATCTCTTTTACGCTGCGGTTATGACAAATGCTACCCACGTTCAAATAATCTTTTGAATCTGCGTATGACACGTGTCCCTTTATAAGGTAACGCGTATAATTGCTTCTCGAAGATCATGGCATACAAGCCACATAGGTAACTGCCCCTGCGTAAAACTTGATGATTTATGAATAATAGATAACCAGCGTGAAGTAGCCAATTATCCTTCACGACTGAGGTCTTGAGCGTATTCTGGGCTAAATAGCCTTATCATGTACCTTTGCAAATATAGTCGAGTTGGCATATTTTGAGGAGATAGCATATGGCGTACTCCTATAGTTGAAAATAGCCCGGTTGGCGTAAAATGCAAGAATGGTGATGTGAGCGTATTAGTCACAGTTTTAGCTTTCCCAGTCTTGATAAATTAAAAATAGAACAAAATCTCGTGCATTAAATGCAGAGATATGCCTCCATCTCGTGCATTAAATGTAGAGATATGCCTCGAGCTCTGTACAAGAAACAGCTTTTGACGTGGCGTCTGATTTCATCTTATCTTGAGCGTAAAAACTCATTTCTGTCAATGTAGAATAGGTAGCATATTCTTTGAATGCGTAAAAATGACTTGTATTAAGAATATGTCACTAAATGACAACCTGGGTCTCTGTGCAAAATTATCATCACTGCCATCCTCTCGATCATCGTGCAATACTTTTATCAGATGTCAGGTTCACTGATTTATCTGACAAATTCAACCTATGAATACGAAGAGTTTCTCGTACAACTTAATGCTGCATTAAAAACAACGTATTTTAAACTTTATACAGGAAGGTATAGCAACCTTTTATGCCAAACACCCTTGAAGTTCTGCTTTACGCGGAACAGCCTTGACGCTCTATTTTATGCCAAACAGCCTTGAAGTTCTGTTTTACGCGGACAGCTCTGAAGCCCTATTTTATGCCAAACAGCCTTGAAGCGCTGCTTTACACGGATAACTCTGAAGCTCTTTTTTATGCGGACAGCTCTGAAGCCCTATTTTATGCCAAACAGCCTTGAAGCTCTGTTTTACGCGGACACCTCTGAAGATATATTTTATGCCACACAGCCTTGAAGTTCTATTTTACGCGAACTTTATGTATGTTGGGAGTTTTGACTGTATAATACGCGTATAATTTTCTCGCATATTTTATGCTTTTACAAGACCCCCTTCAAAGTTTTCAAATTCCTCATAATTTGAAATACTTTGAATGAAGCATGAAATGGTCAACTTTGACCCGTTCTTCGAGGCTAATTTTTTGGCCAAATTTAAGAAGTCGTTGGAATTTGTATGTTCTCTTCTGCCTATATAAGGGCAAGCAAATGAACTTGGTTTTCCATACTTCCTTCACCACAAAGATGACTGCTGAGATTCATTGGGCTGAACTGAGAAAGAAGAAGATTATGCTCTTCCAGCATATAAGGAGCCGTAAAAAGAGACATCTTTGAGCAAATATTCTCTGCAATGATGGACCATGGAAGGATATCATAGCTTCCTTTGCTCGAGGTAATCAGGAATTTCATATGGCAATTCGTCAAAGAGAGAGGAAGGGTCGCATTAGACCACACAACTTGCTAGCTGTATTTTTCTCTATTATGAAGCTGGATCCTGGGGTGCAGTTCGGCCGTGTCTTCCAGTATTGTGTTGGATCTGAATCCTAATCATAATTTCTAAGCATGGCCGCCGATGATGTATGGGGGGTGGGCTTTAATAATACAGGCCTAGTTCTTTATCCTCCCGCCATTAATCATTTTCTTGGCACCCGGCGTATAGGAGCTGAAGAAGTGTTGTAGAAGAGGAAATGAATATCTCCATCAGACGAGAACCTAGCATAATAGATTCCCGTCATATGTAATCGTGATCTTGAATATTAATAAAAAATCCTTTGTAAAAAATGAATTTCCATCATATGTAATCATGATTAATAAACTTGTCTTCTTTTACGCACTATTGATTTGCCATATTGCTGTGAGGAAGTTTGGTAATACGCAGCTTCAACACGCTTGAGTAATTTTTACGCAGACTCTGATAAATATGTATCCAGTCACATTCCAACTTTTACGCATAAAGAAAGATGCGTAAAAATACTTTAGCATTAAATTGTCTTGAAAAATCCAATCGTCATGCTGTTTTTGACGAGGAGTCACATAGAATTCTGAATCGTCATTTCTCCTTTATAAATATGAAGAACATCTGTTCAGAACATCATCTTTCTCGTGACAGGGCAAAAAATGTCTGCCGAACAGGCCATCCCTGAACTAGATGTAAAAGATTATGGCTAAACTCCGAATGAACTATCAATGGCCAAGGAAAAAAAGTCATCTCCAATGAAGACAGAAATTTTCAAGGAACTCCTTGGCCCTTCGTCTGATGAAGTCCTCTCGACTGAAGAAGAAGAGAAGTTACTGAATACTCGTCATCTGTTTGCAAATGCTGATATTTATGTATTTCAGGCCCTTGCAATGTTTGTAAACAATATGGAATCAAAGAGCATTTTCTGTGTAAAATCTTGTAACTACCTTTTTCAAGCATAAAATTCAGATTACTAATATATACGCGTGTTCTGCTAACTGATCTGTCTCGCATAATTTAAGATTTTTGTTTTACGCATAAAATTATAGATCCGTAGCATCTGAGCGTAAAATCATAGCACCTTGCTCTGCACGTAAAATCATAGATCTGTAGCATCTGAGCATAAAATCATAGATCCGTAGCATCTGAGCGTAAAATCATAGATCCGTAGCATCTGAGCATAAAATCATAGATCCGTAGCATCTGAGCGTAAAATCATAGATCCTTGCTCTACGCGTAAAATTATAGATCCGTAGCATCTGAACGTAAAATCATAGATCCGTAGCATCTGATGGATCCTTTACGCAGCATGACTATCTGTCTTCCTTTTCAAATAATCGACTGACGTGGTCCCTAAATCATAACCGACTATGATAAAAAATCGGATTTGGTTAAGGATTCGGAGAGTCATTTGAACTCTATAAATAGGCCTAGGTCATGAGAGAGAAAAACCTTTCGTCTTTTTCTGAAAAACCCTTCGTCTCTTTCTGAAAAATCTCAGATTTGCTATGGCACCAAAACAGACCTCTGCCGCTAAAGGAAAGCAATCTGCTTCATCATCTCGCTCCTCTGTTCAAGCACGAGCGACTCCTACTAGGCCAAGCGAGCCTCGTTCTGAACGAAGTGCTCCGCCGTCTAGCTGTGCACCAGGCATCATAGGTAAAACTTTGAGAGAAATAAAAAACCCTTCGCACACGTTATACGTGTATGTGCAAATACGCCCACATTTTAATGTGTCAGTATAAAACTCTATATTTTGCAATCTGACGTAAAAACTCAGACTGTTAAATTTGGCGTATACTGCAAACCTTGCATTTTACGCACTGAAAGTAAATTCCAGCATGAAACTCCATATATTGCAATCTGGCATAAAAACTCAGACTGTCAAATTTTGGCGTATACTGTAAACCTTGCGTTTTACACACTGAAAGTAAATTCCAGCGTAAAACTCCATATTTTGCAATCTAGCGTAAAAACTCAGACTGTTAAATTTGGCGTATACTACAAGAATGTAACATCTTACGTTTTACGCACTGAAAGTAAATTCCAGCGTAAAAACTGACTTATTCTCTTGCTTTTTCGCAGTGGACCTACATATCCCTCCTCTGGCTGAAGTAATGGGTTCTGCTGCTGGAATGTTAAATTCCAACTACTTGGAGGACTTGTCCCATGTAACTTTCTCCATCTCTGGAAACGAGTATCCTCAAGAAAGGGAAATTCTGACCTCGGCCCAAGAAGAAAGAATGTTGCTAAGTATGATTAGCGGAGAACCCTTGACATACATAGATGGAACCGAGTATAAGAAACCAGCTTTCTTATTTGGGGATGTTATTGATAAGCAATCCCAAACAAAGCCCAAGAAGGAAGATTGGGTATTTTCTGTTGAGGGCACGGTTATGTACCTGCCAAAGATGTTCAGAGACTACCCCATTTCTGTATTCTTCTATGCCACACATCCCAGAAGGATGGTATGGACTATGACTCCTGATCTTCATGGCCAGCCAGGAAAGATCTTCTATAAGAAAGGATTAAACTGAGGATCCTTTGTAAGTAGTCCCTCAGGTCCTATTATGCCCTTCAGAGATTTACTACCAGACAGCGTCCCTAGTGAAGACTCATCATTGATCCAGCCATTTCAAATAGCAACTTTCTGCAATGAATTCATAAAGCAGGGAGGAGTATATCCCAAGGTTAACCCTCGCACCAGTGGATGGCTTAACCCCCTCAATCTTTGATGGGTCGGATTAACTACATGGGTCCTGAAGCACTTCAAAATGGAGCTAGAAAGTATCAACTTATTTGATGCTGTCAGTGCTACTAGTGTTGGACTGCCTATCAACACAAATTTGTTCTTAGCTTTGATTAAGCGATATAACTCGTTCACTGGGACTTTCACCACTCCAATAGGTGAGTTGGGCCTGGCACTTCATGAGATGTCAGATATCTCAAAACTACCAATGGGAGACACTCCTTATGAAGAATATGTCTCCACCAACAGAGAGTTAAAGGATACCAACCCTCGGGTAGTGGCTGTATACCAAGAACTGATGAGCCACTATCTTGCATGCACCACTTTCTACAGAGAGCCTTCTGACTTAGCTCATATTAACAAATGGGTATCCTACATTTTCTTCCATCAGGCTAGAAATGCCAAGCAGGATAAGGTTGTAGATAGCAAAGACAAACCTTTAAACCCTCTGAGTATTCTGAATGCCAACACAATAGATGACCTTATTGAAGATGCAGAGGCTCCAGATTATGTTCTTAATAAAGATATAGGTAGTTATCCTGCAGGGACCAAAGCCTACAGTTATATGAGGCATTATCGAAAGCCTCTGTCAAAAGAAGCTCAACTGGCTGGCTTCCTTTCCATTTGGCTACATCGATGGGTGGTGCCTGGCATCGCGTCTACAGATCGTATTCATCGCAACACCTTATGGTCCGCAGTGCATTTGGTATTTGGAGCAAGATTGGGCCTACTCCCTGCCATGGTATGCAGGATACAAGCAGGCCTGAGGGCTATTACTGATGGACTGCTGGCCGATACCACTCAGCGCGAAGGTTATCCTAGAGTGGAATTACCATTCTTATATTTGATGGGATGTTTAATCCTTTATAATACCAGAGTGATGTCTCCTGGATCTGCCAGTGGTTCGGACAATAACTTCCTATTGAATTACAAGAATTCTTCTTGGAATATGACTAGCGTCATAGATTGTCGACTAGCACTAAATTTTGCCCATAGTTGGAAATTCTTTTGCATCGTTCCCCCCGTACATATCAATCAACAGGGGACTACACTTCATGATGTAGGTCAGGGGAAGTCTATTCTTTCTTTTGAAGCCTTTTACTGGTTGGTCTATATTAGACCTTCAAACCTGCTGTATAGAAGTGAGGATCACTGCTACCTGGAACCATATCTGCCTAGCCTTTTCGCCAGGCAATTTGGATATGATCAGTTGCACATGGAAAATCCCATCACCAGTTTTAAATTCAAAGGTGGGCTTATTGATGGAGCTAGAGGATGGCATTATTTCATCATGGGTTATACTGGAGCAACCTTTGCTGTACCCGTGACTTCTCTCTCCATGGAATTGCGTATTCTTCATTCATACGCACAATTTTATGTGTCCATCAGTACTTTCCATCGTAATTTTGATGTATATGGGATTTTCAGAATGCCCTCCTACAAATCCACTGGAAGAGAGGAGATACCATCTGTCTCCTCTGATGAAGGTGATGAAACTACTGGGACAGATGATTATTTATTAATATTACCGAGAGGCGTAATAGCTCCACCAGCAGAGCCTCTCATAATTTCTAATAAACGAAAGGCTTCTACTCAGAAAGAGCCTTCCCCCTATAAGAAGAAGCAGACTACAAAAGATCCTAAAAGGACTTCCACCAAGGGGGCCTCTTCCAGGAGTGAACCTATTGTTTCCACTGTTAGGGAAGATTCTGTGATTAGGGATCCTATATCCCCTCGTCGTCCTTCGCCTTTTAAAGAAGGAGCCTTCACAGTCCCAGCTGAAAGTGCTGGAGATTCTTTGCCAACGACTGCTGCAGCAATTACATCTACCACCGTTACTGGTTATGCTTCTATATCGCCTTCGAGGCCGAGCTCACTAATAATTACTATACTTTTACAAGACAAATAATGGGACTAGCCCCTCCTTCATCTGTAAATATTTCAAATAAGATTCCACCCGATGAACCTCGAGAAGATTTGGGTGATGACTGGGATGACGAACCTCAAGCGTCAGTTGGTGTACCCTCCTCTCCAGGTATGACAGCTTGTTTAGCATCATTAAGAAATGATTTAGCTATACAGGCTGCAGATGCAATATACATACCATCGGCCATGGGTAAATGTTGTCTTTACGCTTTTTTCAGGAAAATTTAACATCAAATTGATATTAACTTTCTCTTATCTTATTTTCAGGCGAAGACATTTCTGGGGATGGCGGAGCTGGAACAACCTCTGCTCTTGTTGCGAATCCAGCTACTGAAATGGCTGTGACCACTGTCGAAGAAGCATACCTTGAAACTGTTGATCTTTCATCTGCAACATTCTCAGATATAATCCCGCAAGCAGCAGTTTAAATAATATCAAAGGTGGATGAACCAACCCCCTCGATTGTGCCTCCTATCATTGGAAATATACCTTCGTCGAGCATGCCAATAACTTCAACTGTTGTTGGTGTCTCTTCTTTTGTTGCGCTATGTGTTGAAGCAACGACTGTGGCAACATCTTCTGCAGTCATTCCAGAAAGGAGATTTACTGATATTGCGGCCACTCCCAACGTCCATTCGAGCTTTGCTATGCTAGTTGAACAATACACTAGCATATTCTACCTCACTTTAAAAGAATTAATATCCATGGTGCTGGAGAAGAATCTAGACTTTGATGCTTTGAAGATGTCCTCCAAGCTCACTATAGTACAAAATAGAAATTTTAATGACGCTGAGAGAGCTAATGCGTTAGAGCAAATGGTTAATGGTTTAGAACAACCCATTAATGAATATTTATAATTATCCCGAGGCAGCATCAATGACTTGGTTCAGGCTGAGTATGACTTCCTAACTTCGGGATTTGCTCAGAAGGCAGAAACTTTAAACAAATCCATCTAGGAACAACAACAAGAGATGGAGAAAGAGCAAGCAATATTGGTGGAGAGTATTCCTCAGGTAGCTCAGTGCCGCTGGGGAATTTTTTATGGACCCATTACTTTTTTGTGCACATTAGTGCAAGTAATAAGTTTGAGACAAGTCCTGACAAAGGTAATATAGATGTGACAGTTTTTGTGGACCCACTACTTTTTGCGCACATTAGTGCAAGTAATAGGTTTAAGACAAGCCCTGCCAGAGGTAATATGGACGCTGTAAAATATGACTCTGTGGGGATAGTGGAGAGACATATTTCAGAGGTAATATGAACATAAACTGACTTTTTCTCTGTTGAGAGGTAATATGGACTTGAATTATTCATTTCCATTGCGGGCATCCCACCGGGGGGGGGGGGGGGTTGGTGGACCTATTACTTCTTGTGCAGGAGAGTGCAAGTAATAAGTTTGAGATGAAACCCTATCAGAGGTAATATGGTTATTTAAGCACAAGTAATAAGTTGAGATGACGACTGATGATAGTCATGGGGAGAGGTTTGCTCAGATGTCACTTGGACATGGCAAACTCTATTGGAGAATTTTTGGTGGAAGGAAAAAGGAAACAAACCAGAGGTAATATGGACGTGGTTGTTTTCTTTGGATTGAGGACATCCTGTTGGAGGATCTTTGGTGGACTTATTACTTTTTGCGCATGTAAATGCAAGTAATAGGTTTAAGACAAGCCCTACCAGAGATAATATGGACGTGGCAGTTTTTGTGGAGCTAACACCACTGGCGTACTTAGAGTTAAGTGCGGGTGCTAAGTTGAGATGAAAACCGATATCAGAGGTAATATGGACATGATAATCGATAGCCGAACCCGGAAGGTTTGCTCAGAGGTAATATGGATATGGCAAACTCGGCCGAGAAAAAAAAATGTTAGGACAATAGTTCACAGGTAATATAGACATGAACCAGTGTTCAATAAACTCACTGAAGAGTAGTCTGGTAAGTGAGGATAGACCTGAAGGTTGCTCCGCTGGGGAGACTTTAGGGACTCATCATCCGGTACTTCTTGAAGGAGAAAATTTCCAAATTGGAGTGAGATCAATTTGCAGTGACCGTCTTCTCGTTATAATGCAAAGTGATGACTTTGGCATCGATTAACTCCTGGATTTTTCTTTTCAGTACATAACATGCCTTTGTGGGGTGATAAATGTACCGATGAAAGAGACAATATTTTGGGTCATCGACCTTGCCAGCCTTTTTAGGGCATCTGATGTTGGGTAGCCGAAGTTTGTTTTGCTTCATCAATATATTGAAGATTTTAATGATGTCATCATCATTGAGGGAGAAAGTCCCCTTTGGATTTTAGGCTTCCGATACCTGAGTCGTACGGTCCTCAGGGAAGATGGCCATAGTTGCATCATCTTCGGACTCAGAGGAAATTCTACCCCCAGCTTTGGATGCTGCTCTATTTTGTCGAGGGAGACTACCCCTAGACATGTCGTTGTCTGGTTCTTCTTCCTGTAATGACAAAGAATAGTTCAATCGGTCGAAAACTGACCGTTTTGCTTTAGAACAACAATAGTTAATTACAACCTTATGACTATTACAGCAATGTTCTCTAGGGGGTGTAATAGACATATTAGGAGATCCCCTGTCTTTGCGTTTCTGGATCAAGAAATCATGCAAATCAGGAGGATTACTAGAAGAAGAAGAAGGCTTATTCTGCCTTTTTACATCAGTAGGAATGTGTAGATTAGGAACCATAACCCTTTCTCTGCCATAGGAATACAACAGTCCACCCATATGAGTAGCATATGATCCATCATCTGTCTAAGGAGCGTATCTTCCCGTGAAATGAGTCTTCTTTACGCGGACAGACCTATCCTGGCATAATTTGGATTTTTGCATAGGTTCGCGTAAAACTGGAAAAGTCCTCAAGCGGCCTTCAGCATCACGCATAATATGTAAAGTGGAAACTTTCTTCTCTTGTGGGCGTAAAACTTAGAGGTTGAAAGATTCGCCACTTGTTTTCCTTTGATGTGATCAAAGGGTACATCTGCCTCATCATAGACGGGAGATATAATTTTACGCGCAGGGCGTGTTTGAAAATTTTGAATTGGCACTGAGGCCTTGTTAGAAATTTTGTCTACCACGTCACAGACGGGAGACAAAGATTTACGCACAGTGCGTGTTTAAGACTTCTGGATTGGCACTGAGGCATTGCCAGAAGTCTTGTCTACCACGTTACAAACGGGAGACAAAGTTTTATGCGCAGGACGCGTTTGAAACTTCTGGATTGGCACTGAGGCATTGCCAGAAGTTTTGTCTGCCACGTCACAAACGTGAGACAAATTTTTACGCACAGGGGGTGTTTGAGACTTCTGGATTGGCATTGAGGCATTACCAGAAGTTTTGTCTACCATGTTACAGATGAGAGACAAATTTTTATGTACAGGGCATGTTGGCTGTGTTGTCACAACTTTGTTGATCAGTGAGTGAGAGCTTACAGGAAGGGTAGAGGACGTCTTAGGCATCTACACTTTATGCAGCTTTCTGTTGTTATGGACAGAGGAAGAATGAGAACTACCCCCTGCATGAAGCATGTCTTCATAGGTAGATTGGTCGAACTGGACGACCAAAGTCTTCTTCATCGATCCGATAGATACAACATCGTGTTGAGCAATTGCTTTCTCGTCAGAGGAGAAAGTCGTCCCCAGCAGAGTCGCCATTTTGTTTAAGATAAACAAAGTGTTTGTACGAAACTTTTGCTTACAAACGAGAAAAGAGAAAAGTACAATTAATCCTATACGAGGATATTAAGTACAATAAAATAATTCTGGGGAAGTATTGCTATAGTAGTCTGATCTGCGGTCGATCACTTTGTTCCTTGGACCACACGATGATGAAGAAGTGCTTTAGAAGAAGCTTCAAACTTTCTCTGAACTAAAGGCAAAAGCTAGTCAAAGGGAAGTTGCAAGTAGGATCGAATTCTCGTTGCCAAAGTTGTTAGCCAAAACTCTCTCTCTTATCTTTTTTCTGATCTCTGATTGTGCCCTCTACCCTATGACCAGGGGTCTCTATTTATAAAGATCAATCAAATAACTGTCTAGTTGACGTAAAAGCCAAATAACTGTCTTATTGGCGTAAAAGGCCAAATTGTGAAGGAGATTGCCTCTTTTACGTTGCGGTTATAATAACTGCTACCCACATTCACATAATCTTCTGAATCTGGGTATGACACGTGTCCCTTTATAAGGTAACGCGTATAACTGCTTCTCGAAGATCATGGCATGCAAGCCACGTAGGTAACTGCCCTCTGCGTAAAATAGTTGGCGTAAAAGCCAAATAACTGTCTTGTTGGCGTAAAAGGTCAAACTGTGAAAAAGATTGACTGCTTCTCGAAGATCATGGCATGCAAGCCACGTAGGTAACTGCCCCTGCGTAAAACTTGATGATTTATGAATAATAGATAACCAGTGTAAAGTAGCCAATTATCCTTCACGACTGAGGTCTTGAGCGTATTCTGGGCTAAATAGCCTTATCACATACCTTTGCAAATATAGCCGAGTTTGCATATTTCGAGGAGATAGCATATGGCGTACTCCTATAGTTAAAAATAGCCTGGTTGGAGTAAAATACAAGGATGGTGATGTGAGCATATTAGTCACAGTTTTAGCTTTCCCAGTCATGATAAATTAAAAATAGAACAAAATCTCGTGCATTAAATGCAGAGATATGCCTCCATCTCGTGCATTAAATGTAGAGATATGCCTCGAGCTCTGTACAAGAAACAGCTTTTGACGTGGCGTCTGATTTTGTCGTATCTTGAGCGTAAAAACTCATTTCTGTCAATGTAGAACAGGTAGCGTATTCTTTGAATGCGTAAAAACGACTTGTATCAAGAATATGTCACTAAATGACAACCTGGGTCTCTGTGCAAAATTATCATTACAGCCATCCTCTCGATCATCGTGCAATACTTTACACGGACAGCTCCGAAGCTCTGCTTTACGCGGACAGCTCTGAAGCCCTATTTTACGCCAAACAACCTTGAAGTTCTGTTTTACGCGGACAGTTCTGAAGCCATATTTTATGCCACACAGCCTTAAAGATCTATTTTACGCGGACTTCATGTATGTTGGGGGTTTTGACTGTATAATACGTGTACAATTCCCCCGCATATTTTATGCTTCTATAGTCGAAAGCGGTATTTTAAAATATACTAGTTAGTGATTTTTTGCTGGATTTACATGATACTTCCTGGACACACATCTTATTTATCTAGTTCATTTCTCATCTATTCACAGTCTTATTTACAGTATTTCTTGATTCACCATGCATATCTTGTCTTGCTTCTTAAATTAATTGTGACTATGTTTTATTCTTTGATTCATTTTTTTTCCTTGTTCATCATGTATTACTTACTATGACTGTTTATAGTCTTTGTCAATTAATTAGAATTGCTAGCAGAGGTGTACTTCGCTCCAATCCTGACTGGATATATTTTTCTAGATGATTGGCTTATTGGGTAGTGTCCTACATTCTATGGGTCGTAGGATGGCGTACCTTTAGAGGATACTCTTGTAGACCAGGAGGACTTAATTGCAGAGCCCGAGGAGGTTTAGTTTATTTTTGTGTTGACTTTGTATTAGACTCTTTGTGGAGATTTGTGGCAGGTATATTATTTCAGATTGTGGATTGTATCTTTATTCTTTCCTTCGCTTTTCAATTTGTGCTTTATCTTTCTTAGTTTGTTTATGATTGAGATTAGTTATACTTGTGAGATACCATATTGCTCCTCCCTATGGAGTTGATATGATTGACAAGTACCATATTATATTATTGAGATGTTAGATAGTTAAAAATGACCCAGATAGCGTTCTACCGCCAATGTTGCGGCGTAGGCTGGGCGTAACCACGAACTCGTGCCCAAATATTCGTGTACGGATTATGACACATTTTTAGTGGTGGTCCATGCAGGTCGAGATTCATAATTAGTGCAATTTCGTAGTTGTGCTCGTCTAGAGTACTGCTACGAGCCTACTTTAGGAAATAGAATTTAGGATGAGAGTTTACTCAATCATAACTAGGAAATATTCTAAAATCTGTTTTGCAAATCCTTATCTATGGAATATTGCTTTGCTTTGAATAAATTTATGTCCTTCTTTGATGATATCGTATCATATTCAATATTGATTCCGTATTTCAATCTATCTTCAGGATGCCGCCGAAGATGCGTTACCAACAATCAGGTGTCGCGATAGCACGATCAGTCACTTTATCACCCTTGAGGGCAGCACCCTCCGACGATGGTCCAACACCTACATTCAGGAGGTTAGCTTCACCAGTCCAGGTGGGCGTATCGGCAACAGCTTTCGGAGGTGCTCCACCTCCAGTACCGAGGACAGAGCAGACAGTTTATGAGGATCTTCCACCTCCACCACCTACAATTGATCAGACGCAGATGTTCGCACTCTTCCAGCAGATGATGAAGGCGCAGCAACGATAGTTCGAGGTCCTGCGACAGAGCATAGAGAATGCTCACCAGATCGCACTTGCAGTAGTTGAGAGAGCTACTACAGTCCTGCCACAGACGGCACCAGCTCAGTTTATTCCGTATCAGCCGAGGCTTGGTACTATCATAGACTTCAAGAGGATGGGGCTGAAAGACTTCAAAGTCACGAAAGGGATCTTATATGCCGATGATTGGATCGAGGACGTGGAGAGGAACCTGCGACTGGCACAGATTCCAGAGGGTCTACGAGTGGAGGCAGCAGGCAGCCATATATTCGATATAGCATTGACATGGTTCAGGACAGACCCGAGGATCACGGTGGCATAATTGACTTAGGAAGCTTTTAAAAAGCTTTTCAAGGAGAAGTTCTTTTCGAACGTGGCTCTGGGTGTCTTAGAGAGCCAGTTCCTATACCTCATCCAAGGGAGTATGACAGTGGATGAGTACGCTGTGGAGTTTTACAGATTGAGCAGGTTTATAGAGGGGCAGAATCCCCAAGGAAAGGCTAGGAAATTCAGGAAGGGTTTGATCAGGGAGATAAAATCCCTCACTAGGGGGCAGTGCACAGCTACTTTTGAAGAGATCCTGATGGATGCGCAGAGAACAGAGGATGACTTGGATCTCAAGTCCAAGAGAGGTAGAGATATTTTGAGTGGTGCTGGTAGCGGTGCGGGACCAGCTAAGCATCCCCATATCTAGCAAGAGCAGGTTCAGGCACAGGTTCGTGCTCCAGTTCAACAGCAGCCCCATAGGCAGATTCAGCCATTGCCCACTTGTGCCTACTGTAGGAAGTCAGGACACACTTGGAATGTTTGTAGGAGGAGGCTGAAGGTGTACCTGTTTTATGGATCTACAACACACCAGATGAGGGATTGCCCTATAGCACCCTCATTTGGTGGAGCACGGGGTCAGAAAGAAGGAGTTAGACTACTTGTGGCACAACATCATGCCCCATACCAGCAAAGGGAGACACCCCAGCAGGGTGGGGCATTTATAATGGCAGTAGGCGAGGATGACACTTCAGGTGATAAGTTAGCTTATTTTGTCTTATTTTGTTTATTTCTTTCCCATCTGTTGTTTGCTTGTTTAGTTAGTACCTTATAGACTATTTGTGTGTTATTGTGTAGCTAGTATACCCTGACGGAGACTGCAAAACTATGATGGACAGAGACCATAGTTAGTAATTTCTTTTAAATTGTATGTTGTATGTTTAGTTTAGACTGGGGTTGACCTAGAGGGGGTTACGATCTTCTTTAATTTTAAGGAATTTTTTTTCTAAGATGGGTAGGATTGTCACCCTCATATTTCTAATTAAGGGTAGTTTGGTAATTGACATGGGTATTTTATATTTTAGGATGTGTTCTATTTAAATATTGTGCATGCATGATAAATTATTTGTTCTATTGTTTATTGTTTGTTTAGATGTAGTATTTATTTTTGACTTGTGTAGTGGACCTAATTAGTTTAGTTAGATGTATGAACCCAATATTTATATGTTAGTTTAGATTGGACCCGAGTTTAGACCCATTCATTAGGAGGATAAATTAATTAGTGAAACCATTAGACTAGAACCTTCCCACCCTAATTAATTTCTTCATAAGAGGCCCCAAGGGGTAATTGAGACATTTTACATTGCATGAAGAGGGTATACATGACCGACCCTGGTAGGAGAAGAGAGAGTGCTCTCATTTTATTTTATTTCTCATTCATTTAGATCTACATTTTCCTCTTCCAATTTTCTTTATTCCCTCATCATTCCTCTACCACTTCTTTACAATTTCTTTTCCAAATTCTTCATTGAGGCTTCTACATCAAGGATCTACAAGAAAAAAGCAAGGAGCAAAGATGATGAGGCCAAGATCTACAAGAAGAGGAGCTACTTTGCATTTGGAGACTTTTTATTGGGAATCCATCCCCCAATAGGTATATTTCAGTTTTTTTCCCTTCTAATAGACTCTAGATCCGAGATTTAACCATGAGAAACCAACCCACATGCATAGGCTACCCATAGAAATTGGTTTTAAGTTCATCTGAGACCTACGATGGAAGTTATGTGCATTTTGGTGCCAATTTTGGAGGAATTTCGAGATTAGCATATGTAGTATTTATTATTGGGTCAAATAGATCTAAATGACCTATGATTGCTTGTTTGTGGCTAGTGTCGTGTCTATAATTGGGTATGTGTAGGCCGTATCTCGTCAATTTGATGAAACAGATTAATTTTGGGGGTTTTTCTCTGAGACGTAGCCTTGTGCATATCATATTGCGACACAGACACGTAGTTAATCTAATTATTCCTCATAATTAGTGTATTAGACTTGCTCGTGTCCTCCGGGATATATTTGGTTGTGTATTGGAGCCGTATCGCAAGCGTATCATAGAGTTAGTGTGATACGGGTGCGATGCACTCCACGTGTTTGATGTTTTGCTCTCTTTCCTATACGTATATGTGTATTTATAAATATGTATAATATTTGTGTGCTATATATATATGTATAATAGTGTATATGAGTTTGTGTATATGTGTGTGTCTATGTATGTACATATATGAGTATATAGTGATATATATATATATATATAGGTATATCTATATGTATATATATATGTATGTTCATATATATATATATATATATATATATATATATATATATATATATATATATATATATATATATATATATATATATATATATGCGTACTTGTATATATGTATGTGTGTATTTAATTATATGTGTGTTGATATATATATATATATATATATATATATATATATATAGGGATATGCATAGAATGAAGGGTATATATATAGATGTATAGCTAGTTATCTTAGATGTGTTTGAGTGTATGTGCATTGTGTTTAAGTGTATATGTATTTAGGGGTGAGTGGTTATGAGTTTGTGTGTGTGTGATGAGCAGTGGCAGTGAGTAAGGCAGGGGAGTTCAGTCAATGCATAGTATTAGTCAAGAGTAGGTATCGAGTGGCAGTTCACTATGCGTAGGAGCAGTGCAGCCTTCACCAATAGTTGTGCAGTCCTCAACTGGGTACAGCAGTGTACGTGGCATCAATGGAGCCAGTACAGTACAAGAAAAAGAGGCAGTGATCATCAGGCAGGGGGCTCGTGCACGAGATTTAGTAGCAAGGCTTGCACCAATTGCACAGCGTGTGCAGACTCCAGGTAGCAGTCAGCAACTACAGTTTGTGTGCAGTTACAGAAACCTTGGGTTGTTCGAGCACCAGCTTGTACATTGAAGAGGAAGTAGCAGTGCAACCAAGTTCAGAAGAAGGAAGTTCACAGCATTCAGTCCCTATACCGAGCACAGTCAGTTGAGGTAGCAGTGTTTCAAGTAGCCGTATCAACACCAGTCAGGTTCTATGCTTTCAGAAGGTATCAGTCAGTGCACTGTGTAGTGTCAGCACAATACAGGATACGCACAGCATTTTACAGTGTGCAAACACCAATGAAGCAACTCCGCATTGCAGTAGTAGTTGATTTCAGTGTGCAGTCAATTTTGTACAGCAGGATGTACCAGCACAGTGGCATCTCACTGCAGGTAGAACAACAAGCAGGTGCAATAAGGGGGAGCATAGCACGAGCAATGCACATCAAAGAGCACCGAACAACTGTAGTATCCAGCAACTCGTGCAAGTATACACAGCAAGGTGCATTGCACAGCTTATGAGCAACAGCCACTGCACTGCAGCAGTGTGCGGTCCACTGTACAGCAGGCTATGTACTGAAGAGATTTGCATTCAGCATATGAGGGAGCTCGTGCGTCAGGATATGCACAACAAGGAGCAGTGAACGAGTATCCAGTTCAACACTGTGTTCAGCAGGAAGTCCACTGTGCAGTATCCTACTTCACAGTATCAGTTTTCAGTTCAACTATACAGGGTAACAGTAGCAGCTCAGCAGTTTCGGGCAACACAACATAGAGGGGACTCGGGGAGTACCACTGCAGCAGTGAGGCTTTGTGCAGTAGGTCCCAACACAACAAGTGAGCACTGTGTCAGCTAGTATCAGTTTCAGTTTTCGAGTATCAGTGAGCGATCACTGATATCAGTCTATTTACAGTATCTGGGAGTATCCAGTTCAGTTCACAATGCTCGTTTAGTTTCAGGTTTTGGTTCCAGTGTCAGTAGAGGTATCAGTGTTTTAGGTATCCATACCAGTGGCCGTATCAGTGTTCACTATGCACGAGCATGGTACTAAGGTTTCAGATTTAGTATTCAACAAAGGGTAGCTAGTGAGTTTAGTGGTTAGTGGTCAGTGAGTTTAGTAAGGGTTCAACTAGTTAAATTAGTTAGATAGTAGTTATTAGAGTTAGTTAAAGTTAAAGTGTGGGTTTTCAGTCGGGTCTTTGTATCAGTCAGTATTGGTTAGTTGTTTACTTGGTTTGAGTATTCAAGGTATTAGTCTAGTTAGTATATAGGTAGTATTATTAGTTAGATTATGAGTAGTTAGCAAGTAGTTTCAGTTGGATTTGTTTCAAGGTATTAGAGTAGTTAGTTAGTTGTTTATTTGTTAGTTAGATAAGGTATTGTATAATAGTTAATTATGTCGTATGGTATTATATGTTTAGTAGTTAGATACTTTATATAGCTAGTGTTGAGGTATTTATATATATATTAGCTATTCATATCTATGTATGTTAGTATTATAGTTAGTTCTATATTATATTGATATGTATATATTAGTGTTAGTTTATAGTTAGTATATTAGTTGGGGAATTATATATGTATTAGCTATATCTATAGTGGTTTGGGTTACCTCGGAATACCAAGGTATTACCAAGGTATTGGGCCGATATCTAAGGTATTGAGTTTGGGTATTGAGATAGGTGTGATACGCATATATATATATACAAGGCCAAGGTATCCTAAATTCATTATTTTGTATAGATACTATATATATTGGCTTGTATATATATATAGTTATATATCTAAAACACTATTTTCATATGATTAAACTTGCGTATCTTAGGATACGGCTCTTTGAGTGCCTTATTGTATCATACTTTAGCAAGTATAGCATAACTTCATGGTATATCGACTTAGTGACCTAGTATTAGACTCTTGCAACCTAGATTTCATCGATTTAACCTAGAAATGACTTATTGACCTAGAATTGCATCAACTTAACTTATTTTTATTTTTGAACCTTGTATTGATGCAATATACCATATATAGGTTGTGTGAGACCAGCTTGGCCATCGAGAGACACACCTTGCTCAGGACTTCAGGCGAGTAAATTCTCTGATAGTTTCTATTATTTGGTAATTTCTATGATTCTGGTTTATTGTATTGTTTTACCTTATTTCTCGACACTTGGATACACGGATTAGTATACATAGATTCACTTTCTTGCTACACGTACATTATACTTGTCTGGCCTCTACTTCAGGACTCATTACTTGCATCATATCAGGACTCACCTACTGGAATCACCTATTTTATCTAGCTTGACTCATACTTGATTTGTGTGTTAGAATTTGATTCATTTATACTAGTCGGGCAAAAAAATACTCGAGTAGACATGTAAACATTCCCAAAATCTGGAATCACCCCCTCTGGTCTAATCAGGAATAATAGCAGTCGCACACCAAGTGTGCGATGAGCCGTATTACCCCCTAGCCGTTTACATGTCAAAAGCGGTATTTCGAAACACACTAGTTAGTGCTTTCTTGATGGATTCAAATGATACTTGCTGGACACACATCTTATTTATCTAGTTTATTTCTCATCTATTCACAGTCTTATTTACAGTATTTCTTGATTTACCATGCATATCTTGTCTTGCTTCTTAAATTAACTGTGACTGTGTTTTATTCTTTAATTTATTTATTTTCCTTGTTCATCATGTATTACTTACTATAAATGTTTATAGTCTTTGTCAGTTAATTGGAATTGTTAGTAGAGGTATACTTCGCTCCAATCTTGACTGGATATATTTTTCTAGATGATTGGCTTATAGGGCAGTATCCCACATTCTATAGGCCTCAGGACGACGTACCTTTAGAGGATACTCTTGTAGACCAGGAGGACTTAGTTGTAGAGCCCGAGGAGGTTTAGTTTATTTTTGTGTTGACCTTGTATTAGACTCTTTGTGGAGATTCGTGGCATGTATCTTTAATCTTTCCTTCTCTTTTCCATTCGTGCCTTATCTTTCTTAGTTTTTTGTGATTGAGATTAGTTATACTTGTAAGATACCATATTGCTCCTCTGTATGGAGTTGAGATGATTGACAGGTACCATATTATATTATTGAGATGTTAGATAGTTAGAAATGACCCAGACAATGTTCTACCGTCGATGCTGCGGTGTAGGCTGGGCGTAATCACATACTCGTGCCCATATATTCGGGTGCGGGTTATGACAAAAGGTAAGCTAGCATGATCACTCGTGAGTTGTATGATTTTCTAACTATCATGGGCTACACTAAATCACAGGCTATAAGATATGCTAATATATCCACTAATACTTCTCCAACCCCGATTAGTACACGGATCCAAATTATGACACGTTATAACACGTATATCACACTGCACGGTCTATAATATCATGCACTATTATCACGGTCTATATAATTACAAAGATATCATGGTAATCACTGAATAATCATGAAGCACGATACGATAATCACTGAGTAACCACTATAATAATATCTCATGACCAAGATCCACATATACAAATCCGTGAAACCATCGTGTCAAGAATCAAAAATCTTAATACTAAATATATGAAACATAGTGGCTATCAAATAAGAAAACTATCAGAGAATATACTCGCCTATGGTCATGAGAAAATGATATACCTCGGTATCCGAGCTGGTGTCACGTACACCTAAATATGAATATCATGTTACTTGGTGTAATAAAGTGAGAAATGAGGCAAAATGCACTAAATATGAATTTCTAGGCCAACTAGGTTACTCTAGCTCAACTAGGTCAATACCTTTCTTATCAAGGTTTTCTAGATCATAAAAGTCATTACCTTGATACTATCTAAGGTACATATTGCTAATACTAGGTTACTAGCTAATATTAATATATATGACCTATACATTTACTTGTACATAAGTTATGCTAATACCTTACTTATGATCTAATATTATTACCTTAGTAACAAGACTAACTCATGATACTTGATATCTAACAACTTATGTACTTGTATATCTATATATATACATCTATATATATTGATAATACACATCTATATGCTAGTACTTACCACCTGACAATGGCACACAACCCCATATGCTTAATTAGATATCAAATACCCATACCACACTACACAATACTGATACCCACTGATACATTTAAGTATCACTCAAATTCTCAACTGCACAAAACCTCAACTGACACTCCACACTCAAATTACCTCACTCCAATACCACTGCTGAACACAATTTCCCCCTCATGTTACTCCCCCTAATTTGCTATTGCAAGGTGCAGTACATTTCCCAAATATCCACCCTTCTTACCTTGCTACGGTTGTAGTCTAGGAGAACCCCAACTGCCACTGCAGTAGGCATCAACCAACTGATCCCTGAACTGAACCACAACTGCTACTGCATCTTGCTGCTATTGCTGGTACTATATCTCGTATGCTACTGCTGCTGCTGCATCTTGCTGCTGCTGCTATTGTATCTTGTATGTTGCTGCTACTGTATCTTGCTGCTGCTACTACTGCATCTTACTACTACTGCTACTGTATTTCTATTGCTACTGTTACTTCTATTGCTACTGCTATTTCTATTATAACTCAACCTCACATCCTGTTCTCAGTTTACTGTCACGAACCAATGGGGTGTTGACACCTAATGCAATATTTGCAAATGAGCCCCCTTAAATTTGGGTATTTGCACAGACACATGAAATGACAAAAAATTGGTGGGGGAAATTGGTGTTTGGTATTTTATAGGGTGAGGGGGTGTTGTGTGTTTTGTATGGGCATAATTAATGGGGTATTGGAATTAAATAGGGATTAAACGGGATTAGTCAAAATGGTAATCCCAATTTAATTAGTAATAAATGCAAGCGGTGTTCTAAAATTAATTAGGAGTACATGGGGCCAAAATTAGGTTGGGTCACACATATCATTAGTGAAGAAGACTCAGAACAAAATATTACCCTAATTTGGGTTGCACGAAAAATGGGTCGAGATTGCCTCCAATTTCGATTGGAACACACAACGATACAAAGTTAGAATTTATTTAGAAATTAAATAAACGTCCGCAACGAATATTGTGCGGCTAAAATGAAGCACAAGAGAGCATAATTATGAGTTACAAAAAGGTCAGAATGGAAGGCAGGCACGTCTAGGGCAAGGTTGTAAAATTTGTTGGAAGGCAAAAGCTAGGGTAGCGCTCCAAATATCGAAGCAACGGTAAGGCACAACAATTAAATAAAATTACGATAATTAATCACAATCCCAATAATTAAATTCTAATTAATACAAATTAATATATAATCCTATAATTCGGTCAGGTGTTCATCTAGTGGGCCTCTAGGTCAAGTCTACCAGCTCAAATATTAATGAACACTGTATATATATATAATATATTTAAATACATATCTCATATAATTACTAAATTTAAATACACATATCAAGAAATAATTTAATATAACTACCATAATATTAATAATATATAAAAAGTCGAAAATATCCCTGTTTTTGGAATGTGGTAGTGATAAGTCTACCCTCCTTAAAAGAATTTTGTCCTCGAAATTTAAATCCTCAATAGTAGTGTTTATTCATTATATATTATTTTCCATCATATCTAGATTCATCAAACCATTTAATCATAAGGTGAATCCATCTTCCTATTCCACAAAATTTTCAAAATTTTATAATTATCGTATTCCTGAAAATCTTCGGAGAAAAATCAAATTCCTTTTTTTTAATCACGATTTCCTCCAAAATTTTAAGTTAATAATTCAATACTCGAAATTTAATATCCACTCCTCCAATTTAATTTCAATCAATACATATATATAAAATCTAAATCCTCATCCCGAAAATTGAATTCAACCACTAACCCATTAATGATTTTATTCCTTGATTTTCTTTTTCCACAAAATACTCAATAATGCGATACTTATGGAATCTTCAATGCAACATTCATAATATAATTTCAAAATTTATATCTTGCAATCAAATAAATATAATGATAATCTACTAAATTTTCTCAAGTTTTAATGATAAATTATATCATAATCAATAAATTATCAATTCTACCATATTAAATTCTTAATCTTTTATTTAAATTAATGTTTATCCTCGAATTTTAATGATAATCTAATCATATCTTAATCTTGATAAAATTAATGATTCATCAATTCTGCCATATTAAATCCTTAACTCTTTATTTAAATTAATGCTTATCCTCAAAGTTTTAAGCATGTTGTCTCTCTTGTCAAGTGATAACCTCTTCATAAATCTTCACTATGGTCAAACCCCAATAATCATGGTCTAAGAAAAATTCTTCCTACAATCATATAACATGCAATCTAAGGAGAATATGTACGGTCATGGTGTCTTTTGTGATGGTATTGTAGTCTCTGTCAGGGTGTACTACTAACTACATTCTAACAAAAATCATGAATACAAGCTACGGTACTAGGGAATCAATCAATCAATCAAATAGAAAGGAACAAAAGGAAGGAAAGAACAGAACCTGCTAACACATTACCTGCAGTATCGGTCTCCTCGACCGTCATTGCAAATGCCTCGCCCTGCTGGGGTGGTTTCCTTCGTGGGGGCTGAGTAATATACGATTCCACAGGTAGCCGAACTGGATCTCTATAATTTAGAGCTGCGCGCTGAACTAGAGGGCAATACCTCATTCGGTGTCCTGCATTGTCACAGAGCAAACAAAGTCCTAGCCTCAATCTACAGCTTTCCCAAAAGTGACCTGGCTTCTTACAAAAATTACATATCCGTTGATCCTGCTGAACACGAACTGGTGCCTGGTACTGCTGTTGATACTGAAATGTCCTCGGTTGCTACTGGCCAGGATACTGCTGGGCAACTCTCTCAACTGCCTGTAGTGCCATCTGGTGAGCATTCTCCATGCTCTCTCTCATTAGTTCAGTCTGAGCCTGGTGTGCTTCTGCTTGCATGCTCAGAGCCTCAGCTTGAACTCGCTGAGCATCTGCCCTCACTATCTGGGCATCTACCATGCCCTGGATCAAAGTAAACATATATGCCCCGTCAATGGGCAAACCTCCAGAAATCGGAGTCGGTGGAGGAGGAAGGTTGTCCGTCACAGCTGCGGCAATCCTCTGAACAGGTGGGGGAGGAGGACCCCCGAAAAGTGCAGATACTCCCATATGTACCGGAGATGTAGGAGGAACTACGGATGTCTGTCCATCAGGTAGAGAGGTGGCAGACCCCTCTAAAGTTGATGTTCCCACTCTTATAGATCTTGTCTTCGGCGACATCCTGAAGATAGATCCAAAAGAATCAATTAAGGCAAAAAATACGATATCATCAAGGAAGGACAGCAACATTCAGAAGGAATAAGGATAACAAGATAAATAGATTAAAAATATTCTTAGTTGTGATTGCATAGGTCAAAGATGCATCCAAGGTTTGATACCTCTATCCCTTTAGGTACCACAGTTCTGCTACAAGCACATTCACTGCTAGCTTTCTTACCTACTACAATTGTTGATACTAGTTGTTCTTATCACTCAAGTGTACACCAAGTGCAATACACCATACTAAGTATTGTTCCCTCTAATACAACCCTAGATGGATACCCAAGTTAGTTTGCAGTACAATCTCAATCATGCTCAAGCCAACAGATCCTTACACATGCACCTCATTCACTCATATACTAATATATATCTCTTCCACTATAAAATTTTACCCTCAAAATAAAATTCTCAAAACTAACTCCTCGAACAATTTAAAGTAAAATGCATATACTTTCCTCAAAGTAAAATATTCAAATATTGAAACGAAAATTTAATCACTTCCAAAAATCCTTACAGCTATGTCTAGGTTCATTGAATTGAATCTGAATCCTCAAAAAAAATTTAATAACATAATATCAAATCCTCAAAATTCTTAAAAATTAAAATTTATTTTCAATCTTCAAATTATAATTAAAATCCACATCTTGTAGTCCAATAGCCCTAATGTTAATCTTTCTCACTGTCCTCATCAACATGTGTCATCAGATGATACCATAAATTAGTTTATAAATTCATCTTGATATGAAATTAAACTCTACAATGACACCAAGATCTTAATTTAATAAGTGATCAACAAGAATCGAATTCAATATCAACAAGTGAGAACGGACGAAAACAAGGGAAATAATTTAAATTGGAAATTATAATAAGATTCTCAGGGGTCATCCCAGGAATCTCTCAAGGAATTGTGATTGAGTATTCGCTCTCATCCTAGTATCCTATGTCCTATATCCTATCGCAGACACATAGTAGTACAACTGAGATATCACACTACCACGATATCGCACAACTTGCGAAGTCTGACCTGCATGGGCCACCACTAAAAATGTGTCACGACCCGCACCCGGTATAGGAACACGAGTGCGTGGGTACGTCCAGCCTACGCCGCAGCATCGACGGTAGAACACTGTCTAGGTCATGATACTATCTAAGCAATCTCACACGAGCATCCAATCTCCATAAGAAGGCACAGATAACACAATATAAATGAACAACATACTCAATCACATAACTACAGCACGATAAGATATCGAAGAAATAAAATAAAATACAACATAAGTCTAAATGTAAATAATCTAACTCAACAAATATTCATGTCTCAACAAAGTATGCCGAAGACAAATCCGGTACCAAATAATCTGCTAAAAGAACTAACTAGATAACTAGTGATTCCGGCTAGACCTCCCAGAATTACAACTGAACTACCAAGTCCAAGTCTGCAGCTACTCACCCTGTGGTCCATAAAGTATTGGATGCCAGTCCTCTTAGGCATAGTCTGGAAAAATATTTTTAGTCAGGAAGAAGCAAAGTACATCTCAAATAATAGTTCCATTTAATTGATAAGGACTATAAAACAATAAACAGATGATGCTATATACTGAGGAAAGACAGTGAATAAATGCAATGGCAAAATAAAGAGACATGCAATATATGAAATGAAGAGAACGAAGTACAATATCATATACGGGTGATGTAGTATATGATCTAAAATAGAGAACTGTAACTATTCTAAGTGTTTGAAATAGTAGCTTCGATATGTGATCGACTTGGAAACATGTACGAGAGCTATATGGCCGGGCTAATCATATGTCAGGGGTATGATTAACACCAATAATTTAAACTTGTACGATAGGTATTTGATCACATCTCTCACTAGCAATTTCCCCCGATTCCTCCCCCTCACTAAAGACTAATACCTAGTGTAGTACACACTACTATATATATATATATATCCTCCCCTCTTTAACACTGACACAACCACACACACACACTTCTAATCCCCCCCACATATATATATATATATATATATATGGCAATTCAATAAACACTTATAGTGCATTTGCAAGATACTCTATGATAAGTACCCAAATAAGAGTCCAAACTCACAATGCACCATAATAAATATTCCTACATATCAAATACCCTATTTGATAACTAATGCAACTTGTTACAATAGGAATTGAAGAGCATTTACACAAAATTTTTCAAAAGTAAGCCCCATATCACACCATATCATAAAATACTATGATACGCTCTACTCGTGTCTAATTGCGGACACATACGTAGTCCCACAACCCCGATATAAGTCAAATTAGATCTAATTGGTTTCATGAAATATACTTGATGTGTTAATCTCATAATTTTCCCTAATTGACACAAATCACTATATAGATTCCATAATACAAGTCATATGAACCTAGTTCTTGATCTTATGGGTAGCCCTAAGGCAAGAGATAATTCCTAATAGTTAAATGCATGTATTTGAGTCTAAATTAAGGGTTAAATTTAGAATTTACCTATTAGAAGATGAATTCCTAATGAAATGCTTAATTCACACAAATGTTCTTGCCAATTTCTCCTCCTTCAAGTGCTTCTTGCAATCCAAGCTCCAATACTTCTTAGATGATAAAATTGAGATGGAATGGGTGTGAATTATGTTGAATTTGGTGGAGTAATGAAGTAAATTGGGGATAAAATAAATTGGGGATCTAGATTAAAATAAAATGAAGAGGAGAGAGAGTGAGAGCCCCCTATAGGTGGCCGGCCATATTCTTTTCCCCTCAAAGCAACAACTAATGACCAATGTACCCCACAAGTTAATTATGAGGAATAATTAGGAAGAGCTATATTGGAAAGTCTCTAATCTATTGTAAATTAATCTAATCTCATTAATTTATTAAAGGAAAGGGTCTAATGGGCTTAGTCTAATGTTGGGCTCAATATGTCATGACAATCCAATTGGTCCACTAATGACAAGTCTAAATAGATATAGGCTAGTCCACTAACAATTAATTAAATAGCACAACATAATATAATTAATTAGTAGCACAATATATAATATTTAAATTACTAATTAATAAATATTATAAATGACCAAAATACTCTCATCTAGAAATATGGTAGTAACAGAGATTCAGTATCGCTTACCATCTGCAAACAGACGAGCAATCAAAGAGAACCATTCAGACGTTGGAGGATATGTTGCGAGCTTGTACTTTAGATTTTGGAGGGTCTTGCGAGGATCACCTTTATCTAGTTGAGTTCTCATCCAATAACAATTATCAGACGAGTATTTAGATAACACCCTTCAAGGCATTATATGAAAGAAAGTGCATGTCACTATTGGCATGGGATGATATCGGTGAGCGGTAGATGTTAGGATCAAAGATGATTACGCAAACAGTAGAGGTTGTCAGGAAGATTAAAAAGTGACTTCAGGTTGCACAGGATAGACATCACCATTGGACAGATCAACATCGTAGGCCTTTAGAGTTTTGTTTCGCCGACCACATTTTTTTGCAAATTTTGTGAAACCATGGAGTCATTAGCATTGGGGTCTATAGGAAGCTTAGTCCGCGATATGTCAGTCCGTTCGATATCCTTGAGCGGGTAGGCGATGTTGCTTATCGTCTTACCCATCTACTTTCGTTACGTGAGGTACACGATGTATTTTATGTGTCTCAATTGCATATGTATGTCCCGAATCCGAATAATATTCTCGTCCATTCCGAGCTAGTCGTTGGTACTGACTTGTTTTACGAGGAGCAACCCAAATCTATTTTGGACCGGAGGGAGAAGGTGCTAAAGAACCGAACTATTCGTCTTGTCCGAGTTACTTAGGGTTATCACCCTTTGGGAGAGACGACGTTGGAGTGCGATGACGATATCTGCTCTCCGTATCTGTACCTCTTCAACTCGGAAGGTATATTTGTTCCTATGCCTTTGTATCTCGAATATGGTGATTCCCTCATCCAAGCAGTTTGATGTTACTTTTCTTTATTATACGATTGAACTTGATTACATGAGAAGATGTGCTTGTGGTTATGTAAAACCCCCTTCCTAGAAAATCGTATATACCTTTTAATTATTAATTATTAATTAAATTATAGTAATTAGGTCTAAATAGGGGAAATAGATTTTAATAATTTTTTATTTTAGGTGTTCGGGCACTTAGATGACTTATGGGACCATCAGGAATTTTTCGGAATTTATTTCATGTAGGAGACCCCTTGAGCAGTTGCTAGCCCAACGGTGTGCATTATTCTAATCCATGAATTTTCTTATGAGTATATATATAATATATATGTATACACAAAAATATATATGTATATATATTTAGAAGGAAAGGAAAAGGAAAGAAAGAAAAAGAAATAAAAAAAAGGACTTAACTAATAATAATAATAATCATAATAACAAAACAACTAATAATACTACTATTTCCACTCCTTAGGAATTTTGTGGGAACCATTCAGCACTTAGCAAAAGTTGCTAAGTTTTCAACCCCTTTTGGCTGTAGCATATTCCCAGGGACCCGCCCCTTTAGTAACTTGTTAGCTCCAGACCCCGCTCCTATTTGCAACGAGCACAGTAAACCCAATTCCTCTCCCCCTTGAACGCGGCCCGCCTCTACATGTTCCTTCTTCCTATCATATATATATATTTATCTCTCAAAAACCCTAACCTAAATCTCAAGACCTCCTCTTTCCATCTAGAGCCGTCACCGCAGCCAGAGAAGCCTCGCCAAGCCATCCAAACCATCCCGACGACGCCGACCTCGCGCACTGCAAATTCCCACACGAGGCACCTTCTCTCCGGAGTTGTTTCCCGTCGACCCGCTCAACCAAACGCCGATCCGTCTTCACCGGTATGCTCACCCCTTAACCCTCTCCCATATTTGTGTTATAGACAACCTCGGAAAACGTGTACCCCTAGGCAAAAAATAGCGTCCAAAGTGGGCACGAGCAGACCCAATTCTGGGATCGCAGAAAATTACGGTGACCATCCATATTGCCGAGTTCGTATCTCCCACCACAGAGATCCGAATTCGGTGATTCTTTTTGATACCTGTAGAACACTTGACCTAGTTTATTTTCTGTTGAATAACCCTATGCAATTAGTTGCTGTGGACATAGTTAAATTTGTCACAAAACTGCACGCACCCATTTTTCCAGATTTTCAAAAGTTGGAAAACGGAGCGCGCCCAGCCAAACGGGACCGCCCCGCCGTGTACCAAGTGTACCGAATGGTGCACATAGCATAACCGGACACGTGAAAATTCATGGGGACTGATTTGGACGCGTGTGCGCGCCGGAATCAGGCCGTATCCGCGGACACACCCCGTGTCGCAACTTTTATGGAACTCGCACATATTTTGTGCACGCTTGTCAGATTGCGACGAAACTTATGCCACTGGACTCGTGGTATCGCTCTGGTCCTGTGACCCAATTTTCACGCAATTCTGAGACGGTTGACCAAATCGCCAATTGGCGGGTCCCACAGTTGACTTTTTGGACAAAATTGTGTTCGGCCCATCGGAATCCATATTTGGATATACCGTTGGGTTCGTATTGACATCTAGAGTTGTTTGACCTATAGTTTGTCCCATTTAGAGACTGTTACCCTTGGCACACTTTTCGGTGCAAAGTTGGCCACACGTGGATCCCACTTTTGCCCGAAATTACCGTTTTGCCCCTGTATCCAAATTGGATGAAAGGGATGTACTTTTTAGCTATTTTGCTTATTCCGGAAACGTTGGTGATGTTTATTTCAGCATTCGGAGATGTTTGTTCGGAGTTCTTAGTTCCAGGTTCTGTGTCCATGACATTTAGGCGCGTACACTTTACAGATTTCTTACCAGGCAAGTATACCTTGCCATTGTACTGTATTTACATTCCATATGAGGCATGCATGTTTATTTTTTGTTTATTTAGTTCATTTATTTTAACTGCTATATAAACTACGCGTCCAAGAAAATTTGGGTGCAACGACGGTATCGTCGTACTATATTTTTATTTATGTATATGCATTAGACCTACTTTATGAGACTACCCCATCTTCATGAGGCATTTATGTTTCATTGGCCATGACACTATTCTTACACGAGTGTGAGTCACATGTAGGACACGGACTTGCGTACTCGACTGGCCACCGGTACGTATAGGTCGTGCGACGGATAGGGATAACTGCCAATAGAAACTTTGCATGCTAGTAGACCTGGCGGTTATTAGAGGTTTATCGTGTCATGGACATGACATGCTTAGAGCATTGGGTGGGGAGAACAACAAGTAAGGTATTTTGGCTCCTTTACACTTTTCCTTCTGTACCCCGGAAGCTCCGCTGGAGATACGGGCGGTGATGACCCCTATACTACTTGGCGGGCCTCTGCCGTTCAAAAGATGACATGCCTTTGAGGCCCCTGGTTCTCCGAGAGAGTCATGCCAATCCCAGTTTTTAGCCAGATAGCCCACTTGGTGGAAAGTTCTTCTCAAACTGCATTCACATAGATGGTTAGGCAACCCCAATGAATGTTTACATTTCAGTACTTTATTGGCATGTGTTTTTTGTATCTTATTACGTCCCTCTGAGGATCTGGTCCCTTCCAAATATAGGTGAGCAGGAGTACCCACAGGAGTATGGACCTGGACCTGACGCTACCTATCAGTCGGAGGCGATCTTACCTTCTGATTATATGTGATTCATTGTAGCTGTTTAGAGATTTTAGTTGCTATTCTTTTTGAGATATTTATTCTTATATTAGAGTTTATTCTCTTCTCTCTTTAGTAGTTTATTATAGTAGATTTGCAGTGGATTTGTTTCCACCCGACTATCATACTTTGAGATTACTATTTGAGACTGCTTCTTTGATATTCAGTTATTGATTTCCATTATTCTATTATTTGTGCTGTGGATGAGATATAGAACTGCGTGTGACTTGTTGTGACATATATTACCACTGTGGATTGGATATTCATGTACAGCGTACGTGTGTATATGGTTTCCATATATTGGAGTTCGTATACATACGGCTGGCGTGTTATGTATTTCTAGTCCTACATATTTTGGGACTGGGGCGTGACATATTTTTGTGGTGGCCCATGCAGCCCAAGAATATATTGTCTCGGTTACGTAACTGTACCGAATAAGCCTGCGTATAGGAATAGAGTATAAGGATCTCATCCACGCTTGACTGAAATTCATCCTTCCTATTTAATACTTGCATCATGTTTGATTCCTGTACTTTTTCTAATCGTTTCGTACATCAACTGCAGAGAGATGGATATGCAAAATGGATGTACTGCCGCCAATGGCGACACAACTTCTGGAGTCAATGGTCAGACTCAAGGAGGGACCCCAACGATTCCTAGGCTTCCGGGACCAGATGGGCAGACTCACACCCCAGTTCCATCTGATCTTCCCGCTTCACCTATTGGGAACCTTCCACCTGTCCCAGTACCGCAAGATGGCCAAGCGCAGATGTTCCAATTCTTTCAGATGATGATACAGGAGCAGAGGCAGCAGGCAGCCGAGTAGAGGCAAGAATTTTTGGCAGTACTCGAGAGGATGGCTGCACATGCTACGGTACTAGCCCAAGCACTAGCTCCAGTACCTCGAGCTAGGGTTGCATCAGTAAAGGATTTTGTTCAGATGGGCCCAAGGCAGTACAAGGGTACTGAGAGCCCGGAGGAGACTACCAACTGGATCACTCACACGCAGAAGCTACTGGAGGCATCGTAGTTACCCACGGACCTATGGATGACGGGTGTACGGACGCTTCTAGATGGTAATGCTCATCACTGGTGGGAATCCATGGAGCGCCAGTTGGTTACTTACCAGACTTGGAAGCAGTTCTTGGAGTGCTTTGAGGGAAAGTACTTCCCGGGCACTGTCAGGGACACCTTGTATGATCAGTTTCTTCACTTGGAGCAGGGGAACCGAACCATGGACGAGTATGATGCCGAGTTTAGTCGACTCAGCAAATATGGCGCTGCTTTGATACCAAATGACTTGGCTAAGGCTAAGAGATTTCATCGAGGACTAACCCAGGAGCTACAATATTATACAAGCTCGCAGTCCCGAGTCTCTTATGCTGAACTACTGACAGAGGCCAGATTTCAGAAAACCATTATCAGAGGAAAAGGAGGTCAGCTGAGGACACAACAAGGATCAGCAAGGATACAGCAGGGACCAGCCAGGACACAACAGGGGGGACCCATCAGATGTCCCTTGACACAGCAGCATCAGCAACACAGAGCCGGACCGTACCAGATTCTGTAGAAACCCCAATGTAATTATTGTGGAAAAATCGGACATATTTTAAGGGATTATTGAGGCCGCTTAGGACAGTATTTACGATGTGGTTCCGGACAGCATTTGGCAAGAGACTGTCCAAAACAGCAGACAGTGACACTACCACCGCCAGCACAGAGACTAGCGCTTCCAGCACCGAAGCCAACCCAGCAGATGATTGGACCGGGAGCACCTCGACCCCCGGCAATAGGAGGATTTCAGAGAGGACCACCGCTACCCACGCAGGAGGAGCAGTATATGAGGACTGGACATGGACAGCCACAGAGGAACATGCAAGCTTTTGCATTGGAGGTAGATGACCTGGATCATGAGGTGGATGTCATAGCAGGTATTACCCTTGCTTTTACTTTTCCTGCTGTGATATTATTTGATACGGGAGCCACCCACTCATTCATATCATCTAGTTTTATTGCCAAACACAATATTGCTTCTACACCATTATCTAGTTGTGTTAGAATTCTTACCGGAGGAGGAGTTGTACCAGTTAGTCGAGTTTGTATATCGGGCCCTATAGTGATACGTGGCCGAGAGATGAATGCCCAACTCTTAGTCCTTCCTATGCCGTCTTTTGACATTGTGCTTGAAATGGACTGGCTAAGCAAGTACCATGCTTTCTTCGATTGCTTTGGAGGAAGCATTCTTTTTAAGGTACCAGGCCAGCCTGAACTTGAGTTTGTCCGAGGATCCACAGAAATTCTTGATGGTATGCAGCTCACAATGGACGATGTTGTCTATCACCCTATTATTTTATAATTTCTAGACGTCTTTCCAGAGGATTTGCCAGGACTACCCCCAGACAGAGACGTAGAGTTTTCAATTGAACTAGCACCCGGAGCAGCACCTATAGCATCGCATGTTTACAGACTGGCGAAGAAGGAGATGGACGAGCTGAAGGCACAGTTAAAAGAGCTAGAGGAGAAAGGTTTCATCCGACCGAGTGCATCACCCTGGGGAGCACCAGTGTTGTTTGTACCCAAGAAGGATGGGTCAGTGCGTATGTGCATTGACTACAGAGCCTTGAATACAGTGACAGTGAAGAACAAATATCCATTGCCACGCATTGATGACCTGTTTGATCAACTCAGTGGAGCTAAGGTATTCTCGAAGATAGATTTGAGATCGGGATATCACCAAGTGAAGGTACGGAAGCAGGACATTCCGAAGACCGCATTCAGAACAAGATATGGGCACTACGAGTTTTTGGTCATGCCATTTGGATTGACCAATGCTCCAGCGATCTTCATGGACTTGATGAATCGAGTCTTCCACCAGTACTTGGACCAGTTCGTGGTCGTCTTCATAGATGATATACTTGTCTATTCGAAGAGCCACAAGGAGTACGAGGAGCACCTGCGGATTGTTCTAGAGACTTTGAGGAGAGAGCAGTTATATGCTAAACTCAGCAAATGTGAGTTCTTCTTGGACAGAGTTTCATTTCTTCGACATGTTGTTACAGGAGATGGTATTTCTGTTGATCCAGAGAAGATCTCAGCAGTTGAGACATGGCCTGTTCCTAAATCAGTAGCAGAGGTGAGGAGTTTCCTTGGACTTGCGAGATATTACCGACAGTTCATGGAAAACTTCTCAAGGATAACGGCACCTATGACTCGCTTGACTTGTAAGGACCAAGAATTTATATGGACTGACGAGTGTCAAGCAGCCTTCGAAGAGTTGAAGAAGCGACTGACTACAGCACCAGTATTGACAATTCTGTCAGGATCAGGAGGATATATGATCTACAGTGACGCATCAGGAAAAGGCTTAGGATGCGTATTGATGCAGCATGGCAAGGTGATTGCATATGCATCTAGGCAGTTACGAGTACATGAGAAGAATTATCCGACTCATGACTTGGAACTTGCAGCCGTTGTATTTGCCCTGAAGCTATGGAGACATTACTTATATGGGGAACGAGTGGAGATTTACACAGACCACAAAAGCCTCAAGTACGTCTTCACGCAGAAGGAGTTAAATATGAGGCAATGTCGATGGCTCGAGTTGATAAAAGATTTTGAGATAGAGCTACATTATCATCCAGGCAAGGCTAACGTGGTAGCAGACACGTTAAGCCAGAAACCAACAGCTTACTTCTTGACAGCACAGAGGAAACTATTGGAGGACTTGCAAGAGCTTGGCATTGAAGTGATACTACCCGGAGCAGATGGGACACTAGCCAACTTGCAAGTACAATTATCATTAGTAGAGAGGATTAAGGCTTCTTTGCCTACAGATGCCAGATTCAGGAGGCTAAAGGAAAGGACAGAGGCCGAAGAGCAGACCGGATTGCGCATTCACGAGGATGGGATATTACGATGTGGTGATCGTCTTTATGTTCAAAATAGAGAGATTCGACAGGAGCTGATGGCAGAGGCTCATAGTTCGATTTATTCTATTCATCCTGGAGGCACCAAGATGTATCGTGACTTACGATAACACTTTTGGTGGCATGGGGTGAAGAAAGAGATAGCTCGCTTTGTAGCTAAATGTCTGGTATGTCAACAAGTGAAGGCGGAGCACCAGAGGACAGCAGGATTATTGTAACCACTTTCGATTCCAGAGTGGAAGTGGGAGCACATCACTATGGACTTCGTCACGGGTTTTCCCAAGAGTCCAAGTGGGAGAGATGCAGTGTGGGTAATAGTGGACCGACTCACCAAGTCAGCCCATTTTATACCTTTTAGAGTGGGTCAGTCTACAGAAGCTTTAGCTGACTTATATATGAGACAGATTATGAGATTGTACGGCATACCAGTCAGCATTGTATCAGATAGAGATTCACGCTTCACATCGCACTTTTGAAGGAGCATGCAGGAGAGTCTTGGTACTCGTCTGAAGTTCAGTACATCTTACCACCCGCAGACAAATGGGTAGTCGGAGCGTACTATTCAGACATTGGAAGATATGTTGAGGGCTTGCATGTTAGACTTCGGAGGATCATGGGAGGACCACCTACATCTTGTAGAGTTTTCTTACAACAATAGCTATCAAGCGAGTATTCAGATGGCTCCGTTTGAAGCATTGTATGGAAGAAAATGTAGGTCTCCTGTGTGTTGGAGTGACGTGGGAGAACGTCAGATTTTGGGACCCGAGTTGGTGGTCAACACCGTAGAGAGAGTCAAGAAGATTCAGGGACACTTGTGAGTAGCGCAAGACAGGCAGAAGCAATGGGCAGACCTTCATCGTCGTCCCTTGGAGTTCAAAGAGGGCGATCACGTATTCTTGAGGATATCACTGACCAGAGGCACCATCCGATTCTGAGGGCGCAGCAAGTTGAGTCCAAGGTATATTGGACCATTTGACGTGCTCGAGAGAGTTGGAGAGGTGGCATATCGACTTGCGCTACCACCTTCACTGGAGGGAGTACATGACGTATTCCATGTGTCGCAGCTCAGGCGATATATGGCAGACAGCAGTCATGTTCTTGACCATTCAGAGATCACCATTGGGCCGAGCTTGTCTTACCAAGAGCAACCCGTGGGAATCCTTGATCGTCGAGAGAAGGTGTTGAGGAACCAGTCTATTCCCTTGGTTCGTGTAGCATGGAGGCATGGCGCGCCAGGAGAATCAACTTGGGAGCGCGAGGATGACATGTGCAAGCATTTTCCGAACCTATTCGCAGACCAAGGTATGAATTTACATTGTTAATTTATATCTTAAACCATCCTTGCATTCTATCGTGGCTTAATTTTAATTTCGAGGATGAAATTTTTACAAGTTGGGTAGAATGTAAAACCCCATTCCTAGAAAATCGTATATACCTTTTAATTATTAATTATTAATTAAATTATAGTAATTAGGTCTAAATAGGGGAAATAGATTTTAATAATTTTTTATTTTAGGTGTTCGGGCACTTAGATGACTTATGGGACCATCAGGAATTTTTCAGAATTTATTCCATGTAGGAGACCCCTTGAGCAGTTGCTAGCCCAACGGTGTGCATTATTCTAATCCATGAATTTTCTTATGAGTATATATATATATATATATATATATATATATATATATATATATATATATATATATATTTAGAAGGAAAGGAAAAGGAAAGAAAAAAAAGGACTTAACTAATAATAATAATAATCATAATAACAAAACAACTAATAATACTACTATTTCCACTCCTTAGGAATTTTGTGGGAACCATTCAGCACTTAGCAAAAGTTGCTAAGTTTTCAACCCCTTTTGGCCGTAGCCTATCCCAGGGACCCGCCCCTTTAGTAACTTGTTAGCTCCAGACCCCGCTCCTATTTGCAACGAGCACAGTAAACCCAATTCCTCTCCCCCTTGAACGCGGCCCGCCTCTACATGTTCCTTCTTCCTATCATATATATATATATATATATATATATATATATATATATATATATATATATATATATATATTTATCTCTCAAAAACCCTAACCTAAATCTTCAGACCTCCTCTTCCCATCTAGAGCCGTCACCGCAGCCAGAGAAGCCTCGCCAAGCCATCCAAACCATCCCGACGACGCCGACCTCGCGCACTGCAAATTGCCATACGAGGCACCTTCGCTCCGGAGTTGTTTCCTGTTGACTCGCTCGACCAAACGCCGATCCGTCTTCACCGGTATGCTCACCCCTTAACTCTCTCCCATATTTGTGTTATAGACAACCTCGAAAAATGTGTACCCCTAGGGGAAAAACAGCGTCCAAAGTGGGCGCGAGCAGACCCAATTCTGGGAAAGCAGAAAATTACGGTGACCACCCATATTGCCGAGTTCGTATCTCCCACCATAGAGATCCAAATTCGGTGATTCTTTTTGATACCTGTAGAATACTTGACCTAGTTTATTTTCTGTTAAATAACCCTATGCTATTAGTTACTGTGGACATAGTTAAATTCGTCACAAAACTGCACGCACCAATTTTTCCAGATTTCTAAAAGTTGGAAAACGGAACGCGCCCCGCCAAACGGGACCGCCCCGCCGTGTACCAAGTGTACCGAATGGTGCACGCAGCGTAACCGGACACATGAAAATTTGTGGGGACTGATTCGGATGCGTGTGCGCCGGAATCAGGCCGTATCCGCGGACACACCCCGTATCACAACTTTGTGGAACTCGAGCGTATTTTGTGCACGCTTGTTAGATTGCGATGAAACTTGGCCACTAGACTCGTGGTAACGCGCTGGTCCTGTGACCCAATTTTCACGCAATTCTAAGATGGTTGACCAAATCGCCAATTGGCGGGCCCCATAGTTGACTTTTTGGACAAAATTGTGTTCGGCCCATCGGAATCCACATTTGGACATACCGTTGGGTTCGTATTGACATCTAGAGTTGTTTAACCTATAGTTTGTCCCATTTAGAGACTGTTACCCTTGGCATGCTTTTCGGTGCAAAGTGGGCCACACGTGGACCCTACTTTTGCCCGAAATTACCGTTTTGCCCCTGTGTCCAAATTGGACGAAAGGGATGTACTTTTTAGCTATTTTGCTCATTCCGGAAACGTTGGTGATGTTTATTTCAGCATCCGGAGATGTTTGTTCGGAGTCCTTAGTTCCAGGTTCTGTGTCCTTGACATTTGGGCGCGTACACTTTACAGATTTCTTGCCAGGCAAGTATACCTTGCTATTGTACTGTATTTACATTCCATATAAGGCATGCATATTTATTTTCTGTTTATTTAGTTCATTTATTTTAACTGCTATATAAACTGCGCGTCCAAGGAAACTTGGGTACAACGACGGTGTCGTTGTACTATGTTTTTATTTATGTATATTTATTAGACCTACTTTATGAGACTACCCCATCTTCATGAGGCATTTATGTTTCATTGGCCATGACACTATTCTTACACGAGTGTGAGTCACATGTAGGACACGGACTTGCGTACTCGGCTGGCCACCGGTACTTATAGGTCGTGCGACGGATAGGGATAACTGCCAATAGAAACTTTGCATGCTAGTAGACCTGGCGGTTAGAGGTTTATCGTTTCATGGACATGACATGCTTAGAGCATTGGGTGGGGAGAACAACAAGTAAGGCATTTGGGCTCCTTTACACTTTTCCTTCTGTACCCCGGAAGCTCCGCTGGAGATACGGGCGGTGATGACCCCTATACTACTTGGCGGGCCTCTGCCGTTCAAAAGACGACATGCCTTTGAGGCCCCTGGTTCTCCGAGAGAGTCATGCCAATCCCAGTTTTTAGGCCACTTGGTGGAAAGTTGTTCTCAAACTGCATTCACATAGATGGTTAGGCAACCCCAATGGATGTTTATATTTCAGTACTTTATTGGCATGTGCTTTTTGTATCTTGTTACGTTCCTCTGAGGACCTGGTCCCTTCCAGATATAGGTAAGCAGGAGTACCCGCAGGAGTATGGACCTGGACCTGACGCTACCTATCAGTCGAAGGCGATCTTACCTTCTGATTATATGTGATTCATTGCAGCTGTTTAGAGATTTTAGTTGCTATTTTTTTGAGACATTTATTCTTATATTAGAGTTTATTCTCTTCTCTCTTTAGTAGTTTATTATAGTCGATTTGCAGTGGATTTGTTTCCACCCGACTATCACACTTTGAGATTACTATTTGAGACTGCTTCTTTGATATTCAGTTATTGATTTCCATTATTCTATTATTTGTGCTGTGGATGAGATATAGAACTGCGTGTGACTTGTTGTGACATATATTACCACTGTGGATTGGATATTCATATATAGCGTACGTGTGTATATGGTTTCCACATATTGGAGTTCGTATACATACGGCTGGCGTATTACGTATTCCTAGTCCTACATATTTTGGGACTGGGGCGTGACAGGTTAGTATAATGCTTGTTCTGATTTCGTTGGCTAGCCTTGGGTTTGAATTTCGAGGACATAATTTTTCTAAGGTGGATAGAGATATCACTTCCAATTCTCGAAATACGTATTAGAACGTATTATTTTTTGATTATATTATTCCTTTCTTGCATGATAATTAGGTTGTGTAGGGACTAGACCCTAATTTAGAGTCCAGATGAGAGAGTTATTCCTATTTGTTTCTGAGGGTTTCTGAATTGTCCGGAACATGTAAGCAAATTTTTATGCTCGTACGTGACCCTATGTGCCTGTTTTGTTGTTTTACTTGATTTTGGAGTTTTTATGGGACCATGTGATTTTATGTGTTGACCCTAGTAATTGCAAGTATAATGCACTAAATGTTACTAAACAGACTATGCACATGACCCAATCTAAGTGTTGTAGTGTGATAAGAACTCATGTGATTAAATTGATAAATTGGTAACTTGACTCGATAACTTGTATCTGTGCTGATACACTTACTATGTGCTATATGTTCGTATATGCTAAGTGTTTCTACATGTTATATGTTACATATTTTGGTTGTGCACCAAGGTGCCACGCAATCTATGCAATATGTGATATTATATGATTTTTTAGCACAAAAATTATAGTTGGTCAATAACCAAATCGTGGTTAGGAACTATTTTTTGTTACATTACACTGGGGTGAATCTAGATTGGGCCTACGGGCACCAATATGATTCTTATCCAGCATACATGTACTAAGGTACGACATATAGGAGGAATGATTGTATGACCACGCCACGTAAATTCAAATAACTATAGGGATAAATAAGCAACTAAAACTTGTAGAGCATTATGATGGACAAAATTTTAAGATCGTGCAGGATAAGCTGCCCTTGATTATTCAATTATGGAGTGAATGTAATACCCCGTTCTGCTCAAGCGAACTGCCAATTTAAACGACAAAAGTGCAATGTCCCAATCCGCTTTGCTTCAGCGAGAATACTCGTTTGAGGCAAATGATTCCAGACTTGTCCCTTCAGGAGTTCGGCTTAGGCTTTCAGAGGCTCGCTCGGAGTATCCTTCGACCGAGGCGAATCATCGCTAAGGTGGGTGGCTATGATAAACTTATCTTTGCTTAGCCTGCACATTTAAAATATGGAACGATACATGCTAGTCGCTAGGTGAATCACCCCATGTATGCTAATAAGAATACAACGCACCCAGCTAAGGGAATAATCCCAACTTGTATTGCTTGTGTTAGAACATGGAAATAAAATATTGCTTATATACAGACTCTTGCATGCTACCTTTGCCTTGTGCAACTGGACCTTGCTATGCCTCGATAGAACGATATGTATATGTTCTTCTTAGTGCACTGTTCACTTGTTTACACTACACGACCATAGATCATGTCGCTCGAAAAGTTCCCTTACGGTTTCACTCTTCGGCTTACCTTCGGTCCCGAGCCAACGTGAATGACTAAAATTTCTTATAAATGCATGCTTGCCTACTTATATGTTAACTTGTAATGTTACCTCGATTTAATATTTTCCACACGAAACTTATGCCACAATCAAGAACGTTATCCGTATCGTGCATGCATTCTAGTTAGCTAGGGGACTATCAAATAGTTCTTCTGTGCAATTGAACTTGCAAGAATCCGGGACCGTTAGGTCGCCAAGGCAACCCCGAACTAGGGGCATGCATCACGTTAAGTAAATACTGAACTGAATCATGTCAAGTTTACTTCTGAATGATAATTATACCAAGTTTACCTCTGAACGAGAATTCTGTCAAGTAAAGAAAGATCACAGCTCGTGGAGCAAATGCTCAGTTCAGAATAAAGAATCATGGATTATCATGTCGAGTTATGAATTTTGGAAAGACCCTGACCTGCATGTCGCGGACAACTTGTTAACAAGTGAGATCCTCGGATCTCTGTTCCTGCGGACGGCCACCGGGGCACTGGGGCTGATCCGATCCGGACAAAACCCTATTTAGTCGGTCTATTTTGGGCAAAATGGCGTGTAGCGCCTATGAACTATCCTTCACGCCATTCTTGCTTATAGACTAAAGTAGTCGCCTATTTCGGAAGGAATGACCTGTAGCGCTCCTGATCCTTGAGTTGCAAGTCATTTTCTTTCATGTACTACACCCATCCTTTATGGCTGTGCCAGCGACTCCTATTCATATAGATAAGTCATCCTTGCTTAGCGGCAACCCGCGTGCAAGTTAATGTATCGCATTCAGTAAATCAGAACCACCTGAACGATCATAGATATAAGATACTTGTACATCAATTGAATACTTCAACATATTATGCAATACATCCAATATTTTGTGTAACTCGTGCACCCAAATTGTAAGCTCGCTCATAATACAGTGTTTGTATATGTTATTGCCCCTGAGTTTCATATATATATGCTGCTTGTGCTTGAATTAACTTGGTTTGCCTTGGACAGGGAAAGACAAATGGTAAGTTGGTAAGTCTCGCCGTGTTTCCTCTTATATCGCACAGGCGCACTGCCATATGAGTTAGGCTATTCAATCCTTGACATGAAACTGATCTTAAGGCAACTAGAAAGACAACATAATAGTTGGTGCACGGAACCTATATTACGTGTTTAGATTTATCGAGCGGGCGAGTAGCCTCCCCACCAGTGCATTCATGTACTGATAATCCACCAGGTTGCTTGCAGGGTGCGGGAGAATCTCGTTCGGTGCGGATGCCTCCTTCGTGCGTGCTAAGGCGTAGAGTTCACTCTGAAGCCTTAGAGCATTGCGTCCGGAGCTGAAGCACATATACAAGATATAATATTAAAATATCACCTGTACATTATTCTACAATTGTAGCCACTTGGCACGCTTTTACTGTTTCATAGAGAGAGGCTTGAGTGACTTGTAATCTCGGCTATGCGCCGCCTGTAACATTTGTTTTCATATCAATAAAGAGTTTGCTTTACTTCTACTTGTGTTATTCAATGCTTCCGCTATTGATGACTCAGTGAACTTGTTACCAATCGCCTATATGTTTGTAATTCTGCGGTACTCGGACAATCTATGCGACTCTGTGGCTTAGATCTCTTACCGCCAGCCAATGAACCACGGCCTTACACGGGCGTGGCTCACTCTCGTACGGTATCACGTCAAGATGGGCCGAAGCGATCGTCCCACGGGAGTGCTTGCATGGTGATTCTCGCCTAGCGGGGATGGCCGATTAGCCTGCGGGAGATCGGGGCGTGACATATTGGTATCAGAGCCTGGCTATACGCCTTTGGACTTTGTTTCGATTTTCTCAGTTTTGAAAGCTCGTTCGTAGGTTATGTGCACACTCTCTCTTAATATCCTAAATAAAATATTCCAACAATGAGTCTAAATACTTTCGAAAAGTACATGTGAATGATATGATTTCTTGTATGGAAGTGTGATGCGATTAGCCTTTTTGCCAGCCTGTGTCAGACCCTTTGGGATTTGACTCGTGCAAGAATCACGACTTATGTGCAAACCCAAAATGCCTATACATGTTTGCCCAACTGGTTAGTACGAAATTGAATATTGTCCGAACAGTTAGCTTTGCACACAACCTTTCGGCTAAGTTGTGTAGAGTATCGTGCGCCAAGACCCTTTGGTGCAAGCAAGTTACAAACGAGACTTGGATATCATTCAGGAATGAGACAAGTCAGACCTAAAATGGCAACCGATAAAACTTTCTCAGATTTATCACTTAGGTAAATATTAAAAATCATGTTTAGATTATGAGAAATAGCTCGAGCAATATTTTGTATCGGAAGATACAAATCGATTAAGGATTTAATTGGATGACTCAATTCCGAGTGGTGTATGGATCATTTAAAAATATCCAAACGGATCCATAGGTCTCGTGCGATAGTCGGATTAAAACGAATTAAGGAATGTCTCGAATAAATGATAAGGCTTATATCGAATTAAGATTTACAAAAATGGAAATCGATATCTCGGTTAAGAAGCTAGTTGGAAACTTGAGGATCGTACGAGCAAATTTGGATTGAAACAAATAGACTAAACTTGAATAAAATATCGCTCGAATAGAAGTAAATCCTAAATGAATATTGTGTTTCAAGGAAAGAGATGAATGATAATGGATTTGGCTTGGAGTTTTGAAGAACGATCTTGAAATTAAGTTTGAAATAATAACTCTCGAAATCAATCCCAACGAGAACGGTTATCCTGCGGGAGCGCCGGCGTGGTAATTTCACGCACGGCGGGGATGATCGAACTCATGGGAACATGTTCGGTGATTATTCCAAATGGACTCGATGAATAGAACGTATCAAAAGGGTGGAATAGACTTGAGTTTGAATATTTGAAACTAGTTACTTGAGGAATACTATAAGTAGATTATAGAATTTATGAACGGTAATATTGAAGTTGGATAATTTTACTAGACGAATAATGATCACTGCATGAACGAACATGACTTGGTGAAAATATAAGATGTCTCGATCATGCCGAAGAAATATATAATGTTCAAACGTTCTTCTCGTAAGAGTGTAACTCTATGCCCGTACATACGTCACGTCCGGATTAGGACGATTATCCAGCGAGAGCGTTGGCGTGGTAATCTCGCATCCAACGAGGGTGATCGAACTTGCGGGAGATCGGAGCATGACAACTAATGGATCATCTTGACTTTTGGTTCAACACAATAAGACAAATTTGGAATGCAAGTGATTAAAAATATTTCATGAATAAGTTAGCCTAGAATATGAAATAAATCACGCTTGATGGTTTCGTGAACGAATACATGAATAAGGTTGGATGACTTGGAGTTAAAATTAAAAAGGGTCTAGAATCGAATCTTGGATTGGTGGACTAGATTTTGAATGGATAGGGATTCTTTCAAAATATGTTTGGAGAGATAGACTACGCAAATTACTAGGCTTGTTCTGCAACTTGGATATATTATGGATTTTACTGAACGAATTTGAACCCCCGTACAAACGAAAGTGTTATTGAGAGTAGGATAATCAGTGCTCGATGTTTAAAAATCTGAGTGAGACAAGCTTGGGTAGAATACCCCAAACAAATGAACAATAGTTTGACCCTAGAAATTGGGGCGAGCATCGTACGATGAATTTACACGATGTATCGTGTGCTTGAACTTGTACCTATAACCTTGTGAGCTGACCTAGAAATTAGGCAGACGATCCTATACCGAGTGAATGAACCTGTATAATGACTTTATCATATGGCTTGAATAAGATATAGAACTCGGGCTGCAAGACTTAGGGTTAGACTTGGAACGATAACATGTACTATGTTTGACCTGAACGGATGAACGCTAGTCAGTTACACCGATAGATCATGCTTAACGGTAGTGCAAAATACTTGAATTGGGATGGAAAGAAATGATATTGAATTGGATTGACCCTATCGAAAGTATCCTTGTGATTGATAATCGAGAACCCTTGAGATTTTTGCAAGTAGCTTGTCCATTTTCACTATCTCTAAGTTTGGTTGAATGCATATGTTTGAGGGACGCCTTGAACGTGTGCACGATCCAAGACTCAATGGGATATGAAACTCGAGTGCTGAGACTTCGCAATCGCTGAGTTGGTTGACATGCATATGTTTGAGGGGTACTTTGAATATGCGTACGATATAGACTCGTGATATGCTGATCTCGATGCTAGTACAAGTGAATATCCGCCTGAATAAGTATAATGACTTGTATAAGTTTGCCTCAGCCTTAGATCGTTAATCAAGGTTGATTGAAATGTACTCCACGTTAAGAAATATGTCTAGCGCTAAGGCGCAAGTAAGACTGACTCGGCAATATACGCGACACGATGTAAGGATCAAGTAGAAATTTGTGTTCAAACATATCTAGTGGTACCGATTGCTACGCTTGAGTTAGATTCGATAGTATGATAGAACGGCCAGCCCTCAGAAAGTCTCGAGGACGAGAATTTTTCTGAGTGGTGTATGATGTAATACCCTGTTCCGTTCAAGCGGACTACCGATTTAAACGGCAAAAGTGCAATATCCTGACCCGCTTTGCTTCAGCGAGAATACTCGTTTGAGGTAAAGGATTCTAGACTTGTCACTTCAGGAGTTCTTCTTAGGCTTTCAGAGGCTCGCTCAGAGTATCTCTCGACCGAGGTGAATCATCGCTAAGGTGGGTGGCTACGATGAACTTGTCTTTGCTTAGCCAGCACACTTAAAATATGGAACGATACATGCTAGTCGCTAGGTGAATCACCCCCTGCATGCTAATAAGAATACAACCAACCTAGCTAAGGGAATAATCCCAACTTGTATTGCTTGTGTTAGAACATGGAAATAAAACATTGCTAATATACAGACTCTTGCATGCTACCTTTGCCTTGTGCAACTAGACCCTGCTATGCCTCGATAGAACGATATATATATGTTCTTCTTAGTGCACTATTCACTTGTTTACACTGCACGACCCTAGATCATGTCGCTCAAAAAGTTCCCTTACGGTTTTACTCCTCGGCTTACCTTCGGGCCCGAGCCAACATGAATGACTGAGATTTCTTATAAATGCATGCTTGCCTACTTATGTGTTAACTTGTAATATTGCCTCGATTTAATGTTTTCCACATGAAACTTATGCCACAATAAAAAACGCTATCTGTATCGTACATGCATTCTAGTTATCCAGGGGACTATCAAATAGTTCTTCTGTGTAATTGAACCTGCAAGAATCTGGGACCGTTAGGTCACCAAGGCAACCCCGAACCAGGGGCATGCATCAAGGCAAGTAAATACTAAACTGAATCATGTCAAGTTTACATCTGAATGATAATCACACCAAGTTTACCTCTGAACGAGAATCCTGTCAAGTAAAGAAAGAATCATAGCTCGTGGAGCAAATGCTCGGTTCAGAAAAAAGAATCATGGATTATCATGTCAAGTTATGGATTTTGGAAAGACCCTAACCTGTATGTCGCAGACAACTTGTTAACAAGTGAGATCCTCGGATCTCTGTTCCTGCGGACAGCCACCGGGGCACTGGGGCTAATCCGATCCGGACGAAACCCTGTTTAGTCTGCCTATTTCGGGCAGAATGGCGTGTAGCGCCTGTGAACTATCTTTCATGCCATTCTTGCTTATAGACTAAAGTAGTCGCCAGATTTGGAAGGAATAACCTATATCGCTCCTGATCCTTGAGTTGCACGTAATTTTCTTTCATGTACTACACTCGTCCTTTATGGCTATGCCAGCGACTCTTGTTCATATAGATAAGTCATCCTCGCTTAGCGGCAACCCGCGTGTGAGTCATTGATCGCATTTAGTAAATCGGAACCACCTAAACGATCATGAATATAAGATACTTGTACATCAATTGAATACTTCAATATCTTATGCAACACACCCAATATTTTGTGTAACTCGTGCACCCAAATCGTAAGCTTGCTTACAACACAATGTTTGCATATGTTATTGCCCCTGAGTTTCATATATATATGCTGTTTGTGCTTGAATTAACTTGGTTTACCTTGGACAGGGAAGGACAAATGTTAAGTTGGTAAGTCTCGCCGTATTTCCTCTTATATTGCACAAGCGCACTGCCACACGAGTTAGGCTATTCAATCCTTGCCATGAAACTGATCCTAAGGTAACTAGAAAGACAACATATAGTTGGTGCACAAAACCTATATTACGTGTTTGGATTTGTCGAACGGGCGAGTAGCCTCCCCACCAGTGCATTCATGTACAGATAATCCACCAGGTTGCTTGCAGGGTGCGGGAGGACCTCGTTCGGTACGGATGCCTCTTTCGTACGTGCTAAGGCGTGGAGTTCACTCTGAAGCCTTGGAGCATTACGTCAGGTACTGAAGTACATATACAAGACATAATGTTGGAACATCACCTATACATCATTCCACAGTTATAGCCACTTGCACGATTTTACTGTTTCAGAGAGAGAGGCTTTAGCGACTTATAATCTCGGCTATGCGTCGCCTGTAACATTTATTTCCATATTAATAAAGAGTTTGCTTTACTTCTATTTGTGTTATTCAATGCTTCCGTTATTGACGATTCAGTGAACTTGTTACCAATCGCCTATGCATTTATAATTTTTCTGCACTCGGATAATCTGTGCAACTCTGTGGCTTAGATCTCCTACCACCAGCCAATGAACCACGGCCTTGCACGGGCGCGGCTCACGCTCGTGCGGCATCATACCCAGACGGGCCGAAGCGATCGTCCCGCGGGAGCGCTGGTGCGATGATTCTTGCCTAGTGGGGACGGCCGATTAGCCTATGAGAGATCGGGGCATGACAGTGAAAGGCTGGCCTCTATGAATATTATTTAAAATTTGTTCTAGTAGATTACAATATTCGACTATTATATTGTCATGCCCCAGTCCTAAAATAAGTAGGGTATACATAAGCATGCCAGCCGTATATATATGGCTACTCTAATATATGAAAACCATAACATCTACGTACGTTGTATTAGAAATAATAATTCACAAGTGGTATACAAAGTCACAAGTCACAGGCAATACTAATCTCATCCACAAAACAAAATAGAAATAAATAACCAAATATGGTGAGGAACCAAGTATAAAATAGTCGAGAAGAACTAATAGTTGGGTGGAGACAAATCCACTACCAAACTAGGATATGAATGAAACAAAATAAGTACATCATCTAGTGATCAGAGAGACTTGAAGGAAAGAACTCCTCGAAAGAGAAAGAAGTAGTAAGTTATGATCCATGCTCCTGTGAATAGTCATGATTGTCTACACCTGGAAAGGGAACAGGTCCTCAGAGGGACGTAACAAGATACATAGAAGTAAGCTATATAAACTGCAGTAAGTAAATAAATATGTAAAGGGTTTTCTAATCACCTTATGTGCAAATTTGAGGACAATTTCATATGCATGGGTGGGATTTAGGCTTATATACATATAATAACATGGTATCTAATAATAGCAAGGTATCTAATAATAGCAAGGTATCTTATAAATATAACATCACACAAAGTTCCATCCGGAGACTTGGCTCACCGATTTGGCTTCCCATACGTATAGTCATTATCCTCCCCCTTATCCCCGCACTGACCAAGTCGTATACACAATGTGTCCAGTGTTGTAACTTTATGAGTCTCTAATACACTAATTATAATAGTTACATTCTAACCGTCACACGTTCCTTACATATCGGTAGCAATCCGAGTACGTAGTCTGTGCCCCTAGCAGAATATCACAAATAGTGTCATATGTTTGTCATGGTCCAATGAGATATACAAATATTCCATAATTAGGAGGTAGTTCGCTAAAACTAAGTCAACATGCATATAAATAATAAAAGCTACGAAAGGCGACAAACACCGTCGTTTGCACCCAAGTCTAGTTTAGACGCACATATATATATAAAAATAATTTATACAATAATAAAATTAAATGCTAAATTAAAAATAAACTAACAGTAAATATAACAAGGTATCTTGCCTGGTATCCGAGCAGAGTTTAGACAATCCTGGCAGTGTACACAACAAGTCAATAGTAACATAAAGAGAGGAAGATGTACGCAAGTCTCCGGATGCTGAAATAAATATCATAAATGTTCCCGGAATAAGAGAGAGAGAGAGTCAGAAACACTATCCTTTCATCCAATTTGGACACATGGGCAAAATCATATTTTTTGGTCAAAGCGGGATTGATATGTGGACCACTTTGCACCGAAAGATGTACCAAGCTCAAAGGTCTCTAAATAGGACAAATTTTAGGTTAAACAAATTTCAATCGACAATACGGACTCAATGGTAGGTCCAATTTTGGATTTCGGTGAGACGATCAAAAAATTGCTCATTGGATCGGATCGTAGGGCTCGCGAAACGACGATCCAGTCAACTATCTCAGAACCGAGTAAAACTAGGGTCAAAGGACCAGCACAACACTGCGAACCCGATAACACAAGTTTTATTGCGATCCAATGAGCGATCACAAACTTTTAGGATATTTTGTAAAATACAGATAGGGGGGACTTCTTACGGATACGGGTTGGTTTTGGCATGCACAGACGTCCGAATCAACTTTCGCGAAAGCCTACACGTCAAGAATTACCATACGTGCCTTTCGGTGCAATTGGTATGCGACAAGATGATCCCGTTTGGTGGGGCGCACCCCGTATCACAAAATTTTAGGTTCTAAAAATATAGTTTTATCATTTTGGAAACAAAATAATTTGACGAATATTGCAAACTAAGAAAAACTAAAAAAATAAAAATAATCTTGGTTATGTTCTAAATAAGTTCTTTTAAATAGATTTTAAAAATATTAAACGAGTTGGTAGATAACTGGGCATGCACATGGGTACTTGGAATGAATTTCTGAACCATTTCGAACAATTTTTCGTCCAACTTTCGATTGACTTTTCGATCAATTCAGGGCACCTAAAATTATTCTACTTAGATGGATTCATAGAGGTTCATATTGTGAGTTTGTATGAAGAAATCGATCAAAAAATGAACAAGAGAGGAGGAAGTTACATTAGCTAGAAGAGAGGGGGTTCAGGGTCGCGGGCTGCTGTCAGGCGCGCGCGGGGGGCTGATTGGCCGGCGTCGACGGCGGTCAAGCGTTCAGAGACGGTCGTAAGAGGCTGGGGTCGTCAGGGGGAAGGCTGAGCCGCGAGTTCTCAAGTTCCTTAGGGTTATATATATATATATATATATATATATATATATATATATATATATATATAGGGCATCCCCAGGTTCAGGTAGCGAGAGCTTGGAGAGCATTTTGAAGTTGTAGGAGCACGTCCATCCAGTGGAGCTGCTTTCGTTGCCTTTAGTTTTCCTTCCGTCTGCTAGTTTCCTTCAGTTTACAAGCTTTGTTTCTCGGTGCTTTATTTTCTGTCTACTAAAAGGATATGATGTATGGGCATTGTGACTAGTTTTTGGGTTTGTAAAAAGAGATGTAAGCCATCTATGAAATATTTTTGTAATCAGCCAAGCTAGTACTTTGTAATCAAATCTTCAAGTATTCAATAAAGAAAGTATTTTGTGTTCCTATCAAATATGTTCAACTTTGGTTCTCTGCATTTTAAATTTTGTGCTTCTATATATGTATATTTTTGTCTAACTTGTGTTTTGTGCAGGTACTATGCATTGTGCAAGCGTAACTTAGGCTTGCATGGCATCACGTCCAAGCGAGAATGATCGGTTTTGTAAGGACCAAGCGAGGATGATCGGCCCTTAAGGGATCGGGACGTGATATATATATATATATATATATATATATATATATATATATATATATATATATATATATATATATATATGGTATAAAAATATGATAAAAATATATTTGCACACTAAATTAATTCGACAAAATTTATAATATTTTAACAAGAGATAAATAATAATAAAATATTCTTAGGGAAATAATTCTAAATAAGTATTTTTATAATTAATTAAATCAAGAAATTTATTTTCTAATTAACTAAGAAAATACTCTAAAGAAATTCAACATTTAAATAAATTACTAAAAAATACTTAAAAATATAAAATAAGGGTTTACATTCTACCCAACTTACAAGAATTTTGTCATCGAAATTAAAAATAAGGCACAATTCTAAAAATAAGAGAAGATAATATGGTAGAAAAGGGTCAAGTACGAATTATCGTACCTCAAACTTGGAAAGAAGAAAATATAAACCATGCATTTAAATTCTAATGCCCAGTAGGGCCTGTTTTAGATGAGGTTTTAAGGCAAGAAATTGGTTCCATCACATGATAAACTACATATGGAATAACGGTTGAGAAGGGAGACGAAAAAATGAATGAATAATATAATATAAAGAGGTGTTGATAGGAGGGAGTATGAACTGCCATTACTTGGATACATTGACGATCTTGAGCTCTCTATACTCTAATGGGTCAAAAGGATGTCCCTCTATTCTATAAGTTCTCCATAGCCACTATTGCTTATATTTGTACTCATCGAAGACATAAAATTTTAAACTCTCAAATTCTTATCTAAGTTTAGTTAATCGTAATCTTCAAAAAATTAAACAACAACATCTAAATTTAAATCAAATCCATCATAATTAATATTTAAATTTGAATTCAATCTATCATAATATTTTCTCAAACTTCTAATAATTTAAATTTAAATTTAAGTTAAATCTATATAACATCTTAAAAATTTAAATAACCGACATCAATTTTTTAAATCAAGATCCAAGCTATCATAATTTTCGCTAAGATTTAAATAATCAAAAATATATTCAATCAAATCTTATTCCGAGTTTCAAATTTAAGAATTTTATGGTCATCAAATTCTAAATTTAATTTTCATCCACAAAATTTCAAATAGGTGATTCAACGTTCAAAATTTAACATTTGATTCAATTCCTCAAATTGTAAACTTGTAAATCCAATCCATCATTGTTTAAATTTTAAAATTCTATTTTTTTGTCCTCAAAAATTTTAATCTATGATTCAACCTTCAATATTCAAAATTTAAATCATATACTCAAATTATAAATTTTTGATCCAATATATCAAAATTCAAAATTCAAAATTCAATCCATAAGAAGCTATTCTCCTTAAAGTTAAATCCTTATCATTAAGTTTCTTTTTAACTCAAATAAATCATAATCATTCTTCTAAAAAGTCTCAAAATTAAAATGACTTAAATATCTCAATCTTATCTTATCTTACTTGATTACCTTCTTAGCCAAAATCTATAATTTTGACCTTCATATAAAATTCTAGCTCAAGTTGACACTGCAACTTCTACCCAATATAGAATTTTCCGATCTATCACAAAAGTTATACTTTTAAGGAAAAAAATCCTTAAATCATTTAATCGTGTTACTCAATCCTTGAAAAGTTATTGTGTTCATAACATAAATTAAATTCCTCTAATACATCCTTAGTTACTAAATTAATCTACCTAACAATGTAATTAACCTATGTGACATATACCTAATATTAGTCAGCTTTTAACCTCCCTCAAGCACGAGAAGATAATATTTAAGTTAGGAAAGGATCAAGCAAGATGTAAATCAATCTGTCAAATAAGAGTTCGAAAAGGAGTTCAAAGGAGGTAATTTAAATAAGTGGATGATATTCTATACTCTAATCCTATTCGCAGGCTTGCTCGGTACAGTAACGTAACCGAGGCAATATACTCTCGACCTACATGGGCCACCACAAAAATATGTCACACTCCAGTCCCAAACTACGTAGGACCAGGAATACGTAAGCATGTCAGCCGTATGTATTTAGAAACTCCAATATATGAAAACTATAACACATACATACATTGTATTAGGAATAATAATTCATAAGTGGTATATAAAGTCACAAGTCACAGGCATTATTAATCTCATCCATAAAACCAAATAGAAATAAATAACCAAATATGGCAATGAACCAAGTATGAAATAGTCGAGAAGAACTAATAGTTGGATGGAGACAAATCCACTACCAAAGTAGGATATGAGAGAAAATATAATAAGTACATAATCTAGTGATCATAGAAGCTCGAAGGAAAGACCTCCTCCAAAGAGAAAGAAGTAGCAAGTCCTGATACATGCTCCTGCGAATAGTCATGATCGTTTAAACCTGGAAAGGGACCAGGTCCTCGAGGGACATAACAAGATACATAAAAGCAAGTTATATAAACTGCAGTAAGTAAATAAATATGCAAAAGGGTTTTTTAATCACCTAATACATAAATTGGAGGATAATTTTTGTACAAATGGATGACATTTAGGCTCATATACATATAATAACATGGTATCTAATAATAGCAAGGTATCTCATAAATATAACATCACACCAAGTTCTATCTGGAGACTTGGCTTACCGATTTGGCTTTCCATATGCATAGTTATTGTCCTCCCCCTTATCCCGCATTGACCAAGTCATTATACATAATGTATCCAGTGTTGTAACTATATGAGTCTCTAATACACTAATCATAACAGTTATATTCTAACCGTCACACGATCCTTATATATCGGTAGTAATCCGTTTACGTAGTCGTGCCCCTAGCAGAATATCACAAACCGTGTCATGTGTGTGTCCTGGTCTAATGAGATATAAAAATATCCCACAATTAGGAGGTAGTCCACTAAAACTAAGTCAACATGCATATAAATAATAAAAGCTACGAAAGAAGACAAACACCATCCTTTGTACCCAAGTCTAGTTTAGACGCACAGTTATATATAAAAATAATTTATGCAACAATAAAATTAAATACTAAATTAAAAATAAACTAACAATAAATATAGCAAGGTATCTTGCCTGGTGTCCGTGTAGAGTTTAGACAATGTCCTAGCAGTGTACACATCAAGTCAATAGTAGCACAAAGAGAGAAAGATGTACGAACGTCTCCGGATGTTGAAATAAATATCACTATCGTTCCCGGAATAAGCGAGATAGTCATAAAATAATATCCTTTCGTCCAATTTGGACACATGGGCAAAACATAATTTTTTGATCAAAGTGGAATCCATATGTGGGCCACTTCACACCGAAAAATATGCCAAAGTCAAAGGTCTATAAATAGGACAAATTATAGGTCAAAAAAACCTTAATCGACGACATGCACTTAATGGTAGGTCCAGTTTTGGATTCTGGTGAGCCGATCACAAAATTGCTCGTTGGATCGGATCGTGGGACCCACGAAACGGTGATCCAGTCAACTGTCTCAGAATCAAGTAAAAATTGGATCACAAGACCAACACAATATTGCGAACCCGATGGAGTAAGTTTTATTGCGATCCGATAAGCGATCACAAACTTCAAGAGTATTTTATAAAATACCGATATGAGGGACTTCTTACAGAATAAGTTTGGCGGGCGTACTCCGTATCACAAAATTTTATAAAATACCGGCGGGCACACACGTTCAAATTAACTTCCGCAAAAGCTCACACGTCAGAAATTACCATACGTGCCTTTTGGTGCAATTGGTACACGACGAGGTGGTCCCATTTGGCGGACGCACTCTATATCACAAAATTTTAGTTTCTAAAAATATAATTTTTGTTCATTTTAGAAACAGAATAATTTGACGAATATTGTAAACTAAGAAAAACTAAAAGAACAGAAAAAATCTTGGTTATGTTTTGAATAAGTTCCTTCAAATATATTTTAAAAATATTAAATGAGTTGGTAGATAATTGGGCATGAACAGGGATAGTTGGACTAAATTTTTGAACTGTTTTGAATAATTTTTTGTCCAATTTTTGATCAACTTTTCGATCAATCCAGGATACCAAAAATTATTCTAATTGGATGGATTCATAGAGGGTCATGTTGTGAGTGTGTACGAAGAAACCGATCAAAAAATGAATAAGAGAAGAGGAAGTTAAATTACCTAGAAGAGAGGGGTTTGGGGTCGCGGGCTGTTGTCAGGCGCACGCGGGGGCCGGATCAACCGACGTCGGCGACGGTCAGACGTGCAAAGACGGTCGTCAGAGGATGGGGTTATCAGGGGGAAGGCTGAGTCACGAGTTCCTTAGGGTTTGAGAGAGTTATGTTGGTATATATATATATATATATATATATATATATATATATATATATATATATATATATATATATATATATGAGGAAGGGGGTCGGGTACTCGCGGTCTGGGGGTTGTCACGCCCCAAAACCAGAATACTGGAGAGCGGGGTTGACAAGGCAAGCTACGTATGCTTAGAGCGCACTGGTACTCTGCATATATGGTGAAGCTGTAAGACATGAGGGGTCACTACTATAAACCAACAGTCAAGCCTAGGTCCAACAAACCTTAGTGTCTCAATCACAAGAACAACATGAATAATAACAAGATGTAATATTAGCTAAAATATAATAGTAAAGCATTCCAAACTATAATATATAGATATCATGAAGCTAGTGAACAAAAAATAAATAAACTACCTAGAATCTAAGTCATACATGATCAACCCTAGGATATGTCAATTATGCTATTGCCCGTAGGCTAACAGATCAAACCAAAAATATGAGCTAAACACGTGCTCGGTGGCTAAACTCCAACAAAAATAGAATGTACATCAGAGTGGAAAAGTAAAAAAACCCACTCAAGTGGTCTGGTGCTCCGGCTGGTCACCATTCTCAAGAAAGAATAGAAGATCCTCAGTTTCCACTACTGGATCTGTCCATGCAAAACCAGTGGGGTCAGACCCCAAATAACAAGTACCACAAGAAAGCCAATCTAAGAACTTAAACTAACAACACAAGCAACGCAAATACTAAAATTAATGACTGAATGTAATGATCTCAGGATAATAAAAAAATACTGTAAACCTGCAATGAGACATATCCTGAACTGATAAGCAATAGGATAATAAGTACAAAAAATAAATGTGTGATCATGTAAAGCCTAGACTAACCTTCGTCCATAAATCATGATAAATCATATAGGTACGGCTTGATACTTTATCTAACTAGGGTTATCGCAATCCTAATTACTAACAAATATAATGCAATACTATACTAAAGTTTCTTCAGATAGCATGCCCTTGTAGTTTGTTCGGGATATCCATACGCACAAACCAGCACCAGATACTTCTTAAGATAGTCCATATATAAACCAATAGATACTCCATAAGATAACTGTATAAATAATCGAGACTGCATGTAATCTAAAAAATCCTTAGCCATATACTAAGTGAATCTCTAGTTATTAACCCCTAGCAGTTTCTTGTATGAATCCAAGTATGGCATTCCACAGACTCTATCCTAGACATGATACAACAAAACAAGTTCTAATAGTAATATAAACAAGTTTAATATATATTGCACAAACAGACTCATGTAAGCCACGACAACAACCAAACCACGTGAAACCAAGTGAAGTCAGGTAAAGCCAAGTGAAGCCATGTCAATCTAGGTAAAGCCAAGTAAAACCATGTACAACCATGTGAAGTCATGTCAATCTAGATGAAGCCAAGTGAAACCAAGTCAAGCCATATCTGATGAAGCCATATAAAGTCATTCCAAGTTAAGTCCAATTAATTATATCATCACGTGTAGCTGGGCAAAGCTGGGTGAAACCGAGTAAAGCCAGGTCAAGTCAAGTCAAGTCCTCTGAAGCCATGTAAGTTTATGTCTAGTCCGGTCAAGTCATCATGTGTCCAAACAAAAGCCAGAAGTATCATAACGAAATTAAAAAAACCAAGAATTCTTAAAGAAAGAGCACGATCGATATACGGTCGTTACAGTCCAGTACACCATCGGTATACCGGTCCAGAGATAGAAAAAATAACAAGTTCTGGATTTTAATAAATCGGTATACCATCGATATAATGTAGTATACCGTCGGTATACTGTAGTATACCGTCGGTATGCCATTCCAAGTAGGCAAGAAAGTTACTGGAAAATAAAGTTCCATAAATAAGTATACCTTCGGTATGCTGGCTAAGAAAATTTTCCTGAAGTTGGTCAAAATCGGTACACGGTCAATATATTGTAGTATACTATTGGTATGCCGGTTTCCAAGGATAAACATGGTTAAGTCAAGTCTGATTTTCAAGACCCAAATCAAATTCCAAAAATTACCAGAACCAAGTCTAACAAGAATTCAAGTTTAGGTAAGTCTCATATCACAATATGGACTAAATCTCACGGTCACAACTCCGGTACCGTTTCTGTTACCGAGTTACCAAAATGGGATGGGACAAGATTCTACCAGAAATTAAAATTGAGATGGTCAAAAGGATAGAAAATATGAGATGAACAATAATAGTAAAGAAAGTCTAAGCTAAAAAGCAACAACCAAAGCTCCAGGAAAGTACAATGACAAAAAATAAAAGAAGTTCACGAAATCGGCTAGATGTACTTGCCTAAAGAGAGCTCCCAGTCTAAATCTTCTAATCCATCACCATGAAGGGGTTCACCATGAAGGGGTTCAAAAATCACACTCTATTTCTTAAGACCAAGCTCCAAGCTCGAGAGAAAAATAAAGAAGAGAAGAAAGAGAAAGAGAAAGAGAAAGAGAAAGAGAAAGAGAAAGAAAGAAATAAAATAACTCAAGTAATATTTATAGAGAAATATCTCAAAAATATCTCAAAAAGTGAAACAAATATCTGTCGGACAGTATACCGTTAGTATACTATAGTATACCGTCGGTATACCGGTCATGTAATAAAGTTTCAATTTTGCGAATTTTTGAGCTTCCTCGAGATCCAATAAACTATCACAAAAATACGTATCCGTATAAAATACGAATATTGTGAGACGAGTCTCATAACTCTCCCCTTCTTAGAAAAATTTTGTCTTAAAATTTCAATAAGGATCCAAAATCAACTAACAAGAAAATCCAAGAGAGCAAGCACGAAACCTAAAATAAGCAGAAAACTCATGTGAGCATAAAATTTCCTGGGCAAGAATAACAAATTAGAAAAGAATATAATAATAGGCATAAAAATAAGCTAACAATCAATCATAGGCTCAAGCTAAGATAGAACACGGGTATAAGAATAAGTATACCTCCCAAGTCGAAGAGAAATGGATAACGAGTACGCATATCGTCCTCGCGCTCCCACGTCGACTCGCAAAGTGAGTGATGCCCCCAAGCAACACGAACTAATATGATAGTCCAGTTCTTGAGAACCTTCTCCCTCTGGTCCAAAATAGACACGAGCCTCTGTCACTACCACATTTTCTAGGAAAGGGTATTTTGGTTATTTTATAATTAATTATTGTTCATATTGTATATTTATTTATAGTATTATTTATTTATTGTTAGATATTGCATTATAATTTGGACTTGTGCTAGTGGACCTAACTAGATTAGAATTGACTCATAGACCAACATTTATTTTAATTAGACTTGAGCCCAATAACTAGTTCAATTCATTAAGTTAGTGATTTAATTAGTCAAATCATTAATAATAAAATCTTTCTTCCTTAATCATTTTCTTCATGATAAACCCATAGGGGTACATTAAACATTTACTATTGCTTGGAGGCCAAGGAAGGGGGGGCACTTATAAAGAAGAGGAATTCTCTGTCCTCTCATTTTATTTTATTTTATTTTATTTGCTCTTGGTGTTCTTCCCCAAATTTTCTTCATCCCTCCCCCAAATTCTTACCAAATCACTTCCAATTACTCTCATTCTTCACCATTAGAAGCTTTGGAAGGAAGGACGAGGCAAGGATCTAGAAGGAGAAAGGAATTTCATAAGTTGAGGGCTCTTTGCATCCAATTAGAGACTTACATTGGGAATCCATCTCCCAATATGTACAATTTAGATTTTTCTTTCTTTTTAGACTCTAAATATGTATTTTAATCATTAGAAACTCTCCCAGGTATTAGGGCTACCTATAGGAAGAAGATTTTACTACTAAGGACCCCTATTTTGGAAGTTATGGTGTGTTTTGTGTCCAATTTGGGAGAAATCCGAGATTATTGCACCATGTGTTTGTCAATGGGTTTAGTGAACCAAATTGACATGTGTTTGATTGTGTGAGACTAGTTTCGTATCCATAATTGAATACATTTAGGCCGTATCATGGCAATTTGGTGATACGGATTATTTTGGTAGTTTTTTCTTCGATACTGGATTTGCACATACCATATTTTGATACGGACACGTAGTTGAGTAGCTAGAACTTTATATTGTTCATAATTATGATTCTAGGCTTGCTTGTATACTTCGTGATACGTTTGGTGATGTGTCGGGACCGTATCGTAAGCGTATCATAGATTGAGTATGATACGGGTGCGATACACTCCACGTGTTTGTGTTGTTGCATTTTAATTCAATTAGACTAGTGTGTAGCTATTTGAGTATTGTTATTGATATATATATATATATATATATATATATATATATATATATATATATATATATATATATATATATATATATATATTAGTTATATAACTTTTTACCTATGTTTCTACTTGTATTCGATATGTTTTGGTTGTACATGTGGAGAGGGGGTTTGCTTTATGGATTGTGTAAAGGTTGTTCACTGTTTTGGAGATCCTATAGACTGTTTTCTGTGTAACTATTATAGGTTAGTGATCATACTTGGTGTTCAGTTTTACAACTAATGAGAGAGGGTTTTACCTCAGTGTTTGGGGTGGTACTTGGTTTGTTGACTGTGACTAAGCGGGGGAGCTGTACCGAGGCACAGACTATGATGGCTGGCTTATACAAGAGGTCGGGGAGGGGCCTGATCAGTGTATGCTCTGATGAGCAATACCAGGAAGAGCAGTTGGGTTGTGCACTTAAAAGTGCACAGCTGTAGCAGCAGTTAGGTGTGGCTGTGCACTACCAGTAGGTGGTCGGGCATTGGCCTGTGGCCAACTGTATAGCAGCATCATTGTTGCCTAAAGGAGCAGCAGCAACTCGAGAAGAGGTTGGGGGCAGTGGTGTTAGAGGTTAGTCTTTTAGTGTTGCAGTATGATGTTTGTTAGTAAGGAGTCTATTGTTAGTTAGTAAGGTTTGTTGGTGAGAGTTGAGTGTTTGTTAATAAGTATAGTTGGTATGTTAGATATATTGATGTTAGTATGAGATGTTAGAACAGAAGGTTAGTTAATAAGTATAGTTATGTATAATTAGATACTTAAGTTAGGGTATATATATATATATATATATATATATATATATATATATATATATACTTTAGCTAGTTAGTTAAGTATTTAACTAAGTTTAGTATTACTTTGTGATACTCAAGGTAATAGATTTGACTGAAGGCATTGGATATTTGGTGTCTAGAAGGGGTAGTTAGAGTGTGATACCAAGTTGTCTCAAAGCCAAAGTAATCATATAGAGTTAGTATTAACTATAAGATAACTAGTGTATAATGTGTTATTGTGTATCTTGTGATACTATATAGCTATGATACTTTAGTATCCTAATATAACTAGTTTAGCCTAGATATATAGCATACGGATCCAACATCCTAGAGATGGACTCATACAACTTAGAAATAGCAAGTTGGACCAAGTTTGACTGATTTGACCTAGAGTTGACCTAGTTTGACTGTTTGACTTAGACTTGGCCTAATAACCTAAATTTGGACTAGTTTAACTTGTATTTATTCCAAAATCTTATATTGATGTAATATTCCATATTTAGGTCTCCAAAGCACTATTCGGACATCTTTGATACTGTTCACCAGATTTTAGGCGAGTATATTCTCTAACAGTTTTCTGTTTATGATATCCTCTATGTTTCTTGTATTTAGTATAGATACCCTTGATTTTCCTGACACTTGGTTTCACAGATTGGTATTCCTGGATCCTATCGTGAGATGTTATTCCTGGTAGTTCCTGACATATTTCTTGTGCGAGCCCCGTTGTTCTCGTATATGTATGGACACTGATCCATGGAAAGATTACCGCCCTTCTCATGGAATCCCGTGTCATAGTGTGTCATAGTTGGATCCAATATGCCAGTCGGGGGTATGAAGTATTTAGTGTGGATATATGATCATATCCCCGCAGTTCTTATTTTTTTTGTATAGTGTTAATCATACACCATACGTATGATTAACCATGCCATGATTCCCGAACAAGTTTCCAAGTTGATCACATGTTGTCACTAGTACTCACTCACTTAGATGTATTTCTTGATTCTATATATGATGTTCATATCTCTTGTATGTATTTTTCTTATTTTTTTATTCCTGTATATTTTTGCCATGCCTTATTCATCTTGTATATGCTCTCTATTTACTGCTACATGGTATTTTTTATTTATTGGAACTGCTACTAGCTATGTACTTTGCTCCAATCCTGACTGTATATTTTTTTAGATGACACTGAGGAGTGGTATCCCACTCACTATGGGTATCAGGATGTAGTTGGCTTAGATCTAGAGACTGTGGCTCAGGAGGGACTCTTCCCGGTTGAGACATATGACACTTTGCCTATAGCTCAGTAGATAGATTTTTATTGTACTGGATTTGTCTCCAACTTTGATAGTTAGTGCTTTTTTATATTTGAGACTCATTGGATATTATCTTCTGTCTTGAGAGTTATATTTTGACTCTTTAGTTCTTTATATCATATTCGTGCATTATTCCATCTTATAGTTCTGTGATTGAGTATTCATATTTTAATTGGTGGCGTTATATATCTTAATGATCATTATTGTCAGATAGTATAGTTTACCCAAATAGTATTCTACCATCGATGCTGCGATGTAGGCTGGACGTACCCATATTCTTGTGCCCTTACATCGGGTGCGGGTCATGACAACCTCTCCTTATATGATAGGTTGGTAGCAATAACCAACTCAGAGTGATCCAGGATATTTCTCAGGTCTGGAATATACCGACGCAACTGAGATACGTAAAAGATGTCATGTACCTCATGAAGTGATGGTGGAAGAGCTAGACAATAAGATACATCTCCAACTCACTCGAGAATATCGAATGGGCCTATATATCTGGGACTAAGCTTTCCCCTACTCCAAATCTGATAACTCCACGGGTAGACAAAATCCTCAAAAATACATTTTTGCCGACAGAAAACTTAAGATGACGACGGTGCCGATATGCCTAATGACACTAGCGATCCTGAGACACTCTGAGATACTCTCTGATCTGCCTGATCATTCCAACCGACTGAGCAATCATTTCTGGACCAAGCATCTGTCTCTCGCCAATGTCATCCCAAGCTAACGGTGATCTATATCTCCTATCATACAAAGCCTCGAAGGGTGCCATCTGAATGCTCGCCTAGAAGTTATTGTTATATAAGAACTCTACTAAATACAAGTGATCCTCCCAAGATCCGCTGAAGTCAAGTATATAAGATTGAAGAATATCCTCCAAAGTCTGAATCGTATGCTCCGACTGTCCGGCTATCTGCGGATGGTAGGCTGAACTAAATTTTAACCTAGTACCCAGACTCTGCTGTAGGCTATGCCAAAAGTGAGACGTAAACCACGAATCACTATCTGAGACTATGCTAACTGGCATGCCATGCAGTCTGACTATCTGTCTCATGTACATCTCAGCTAGCTGCTCATTAGACTGGCCCACCCTGAAAGGAATAAAGTGAGTAACCTTTATGAGTCAATCCACTATAGCCCATATAGCATCTCTGCCAGAAGGAGATCAAGAAAAACTGGTCATAAAGTCCATAGTAATATGGTCCCACTTCCACTCCTGAATCGGTAAAGGCTGAAGTAGTCTGGCCTGTCTCTGATGCTCAGCCTTGACTTGCTAACAAACTAAACACCAAGAAATGAACAGATCTATCTCCCTCTTTATACCATTTTACCAGAAGTGTTGTTGAATATTCTGATACATTTTTATCCATTATGGATGCACTGAGTACTGAGAACTGTGGGCCTCAGATATAACCTCCTACTGGATATTTCCTTTTGGCACTCAAAGTCGAATCCTAATCCTGAGAGTCCCATCCTTATGAATGCTCAACTCTGGTCTATTTTCTGACTTACACTCTGCTCTGAGCTGCTGAAGTCTGACATCTCCAGTCTGCTCTTCTCTGATCCTCTCAACTATAGAAGACTGAACCTGCAGACTCGCCATTAAATCGATATTATCAGGTAATACTACCTTGATACCCATCTCTTGTCGATCCTCCAAAATGTAGTGCTGCTCTGTCAAGAAGTAAGCTCCTCTTCTTCTGCTCAAGGTGCCAGGTATGATATTAGCCTTCCTTGGATGATACTAAAGGTCAAGATGTAGTCCAAAAATAACTTGAGCCACCTCCTCTGCCGCATGTTGAGTTCCTTATATGTAAACACATACCTCAAGCTCTTGTGGTCTGTGAAGATCTCTACTCGATCACCATATAGGTTGTCATGACCCGCACCCGGAATAAGGGCACGATCAGTGACCAACGACCAGCCTACGTTTCACTACCACACTTTTTAGGAAATAATATTTTAGTAATTTCTTAATTAATTAAATATTGTGCATGTTAAATAACTAATTTTTGTATTATTTAATTTTTGTTAGATATTAGTTATTTATTTTTGGATTTAAGTTAGTGGACCTAACTAGTTTAGTTAGACTCATGGACCAACATGTATTAATTGTTAGAATTAAGCCCATTTAGAAAGCCCATTGATTAGGAGGATGATTAATTTAATTAAACCATTAGACTAGAAGCTTCGCTCCTTAATTATTTCTTCATGAGAGGCCCCAAGGGGTATAATGGACATTACATAGTGGCTTGAGGAAGGGGTAGAGGGGGCCGGCCTATATTAAAAGAGGGGGAAAGTTTCTCTCTCCTTTTTTTATTTAAAAACTAGATCTAAAATTTGTCTCAACCAAATTCCTTCATTTTACATCATTTTTCCTACCAAATTTCATTCCAATTCCTTCCCAAATTACCATTGGAGACTAGTGGAGCAAGGATCTAGAAGGAGGAAGTAAGGATCTACAAAGAGGAGCAAGGATATACAAGTTGGAGGCCAATTTTATCACATTTGGAGGTTTCATTGGAAATCCATCTCCCAATAGGTACAATTTAGTTTTTCCCTTTAATTTAGGTTCTAAATCTGAGATTTAACCATGAGAAATCGCCCATATGCATAGGCTACCCATATGATTTGGTTTTGTGTTCATATGAGGCCTATCTTAGATCTGTGATTGAGTATATTGATATTATTGGTGGTTCATTATATTGCTAGATAGATTACCCAGACAGCATTCTACCGCCGATTCTGCGGCATAGGCTGGACGTTGTTCCCGACTTGCATCCCTACATCGGGTGTGGATTGTGACACATTTTTAGTGGTGACCCATACAGGTCTTCTTCTTCGAGGTCGCAATTAGTGCAATTCGTAGTGGTGCTCTGAATTGAGTACTATTATGAGCCTGTTTCAGGATATAGGATATATGCTATAGGCTGAGAATACTCAATTACATCTAGGAAAAAATTATTTTGATTCATTCAACTATTCTTCTTTGATATTGATACTTGATCTTTAAACTGTCCTTTCCATGAGTGTCTTACATAATGTGCCATATTGATTCTTTCTTTCGCTTTGTCTCAGAATGCCACCTAAGAATAGATCACAGCAGGGGAGAGCAACTTCTGAAAGGTCTGTGACGTTCCGAGGGCCTGCACCAATCACTTCTCTGGTGATTGGAGTGTCAGCTGCTTTTGGAGTTCCACCACCTACTCAGAGGATTGTACCAGCTGTATCTGAGGGGTTTCCACCTCCACCTTTCGTGCCAACAGAGGTGACACAGATGTTTATACTGTTTCGTGAGATGCTTGAGACACAGAGGGCTCAGTCTGAGGCACATCAGAGGCAGACTGACATTTTATGGCAGGGCATCGAGAGTGCTCATCACCTTGCTCGTGCCGTAGTAGATAGAGGAGTTCCGTTCCAGTAGCAAGTTGCTCCTCAGGTTGCTCAACTTTGGCCTAGTAACATTCAAGACTTCAAGAAGTTGGAGCCTAGGGTCTTCAAGGGGACGGAGGGCATCGTTTATGCTGATGATTGGCTCGAGGACATTGAGCGTCTTATGAGGGTGTCCCGTCTTTCCAAGGATCTGAAGGTTGAGGCGGTAGGACTTCAACTGTTCGACGTCGCCCGTACTTGGTTCAGGAATGAGTCGATTCTTCTTGATGCGAGACAGTCTTGGGAGGTATTCAAGGACCTCTTCAAGAAGAAGTTCTTTGCTCGGGCAGATAGGCTAGACTTGGGGAGGCAGTTTGAGGGCCTCATTCATGGGAGCATGTCTGTGGAGGAGTACGCTGCGAAGTTCGGCAGGTTGAGCCAATTTACAGAGTATTTGGTTAGAGAGCCGGAGGTTCGGACTATTCGTTTTCGTGAGGGTCTAAACTGGGAAGTGAAGATCCTCATTCCATCTTTTTATGAGACATACTCAGAGATACTTGCGGAGGCACACAAGGTTGAGCGGAATATGGGTTTGAAGCCCAAGAGAGACCATAATTCTTTTCTGGGGGCCAACAGTTGTGTAGTATCAGCCAAACGTCCTCATTTCCAGTCCGGGCCTTTCCAACAGCCCCAGCAGTACCAGACTCCAGCTAGGGCACCATTTTGCCAGGTACCACAATAGCAGAGATAGTTACAACAATCTTTCTGCCACTTCTGCAAGAAGCTCGGCCATATCTGGGAAGTTTGCAGGAAGAGGTTGGAAGTTTGTTTATATTGTGGTACTGAAGGGCATCAATCGAGAGAGTGTCCTTGTCGTGCAGTTCAGGGAGCAGCTTCAGCTCCGAGGGCACAGACGAGACCACCTGCAGTACAGCCGAGGGGACCGCTTCAGACCCAGAAGCAGTGTTATGTCCAGCATCAGCAGCAGGGAGGTGCACGTCAGGGACGAGCATTTGCTATGACCGTCGAGGAGGATGAGCCCCCCGGAGATTTTATCGCAGGTTCTATTCTTCTTGATTCTATTCCAGCTTTAGCTTTGTTTGATAGTGGTGCTTCCCATAGTTTTGAATCTGTTTCTTTTGCTCTGAAGCATGGTTTGGTAGCTGAGTCTTTGCTTCGGACTTGCAAGATCATGACCGGGGGAGGCATTATCCTGGTTAATGATATTTGCAAAGATCGAAGGGTTACTCTAGGAGGCCGGGAGTTGAGTGTGTGTCTACTTGTAATGCCACTTTCGAGCTACGATATTATACTCGGGATGGATTAGTTGAGTAGGCACCATGCTAGCATAGATTGTAGAGGAGGTAGAATTTTGTTTGGTCCGCTGGGAGAGCCAGAGTTCGAGTTTGCTAGAGGAGTTACAGAGCAGGGAGAAGGCATTATTTGTGGAGCTATGGTGGAAGACAAGGAGTTGCCACATCCGGTGATAGTAGAGTTCATGGACGTGTTTTCTCAGGAATTGCCAGGATTGCTGCCAGATTGAGATGTTGAATTCTCTATAGACTTGGTGCCAAGTGCAGTACCAATTTTGTAACATATCTATAGAGTAAACAACAGCGATCTGGTTGAGCTAAAGAAGCAGTTAGTCAAATTGCAAGATAAAGGGTTTATCAGATCGAGTTCTTCACCGTGGGGAGCCCCGATATTGTTTGTACCGAAGAAGGATGGATCAGTGCATATGTGCATTGATTACAGGACATTGAATAATCTTACTATCAAGAATAAGTACCCTTTGCCATGGATTGATGATCTGTTCGATCAGTTGAGTGGTGCCAAGGTATTTTCTAAGATAGATTTAAGATCAGGCTACCACCAGGTAAAAGTGAAGTCGGAGGACATACCGAAGATTGCTTTTAAAACTCGGTATGGTCAGTATGAGTTTATGGTGATGCCATTTGGTTTGAATAATGTACCAACGGTATTTATGAACTTGATGAACAAGGTGTTCCATCAGTACCTTGACAAGTTCGTGGTGGTGTTCATCGACGACATACTCATATACTCGAAGACACCGGAGGAGCACGAGGAGCATTTGCGGATTGTGTTGGAGGAGCTGAGGAAGGAGAAGCTGTATGGAAAGTTGTCCAAGTGTGAGTTCTTCTTGGACAAGGTGGAGTTCTTGGAGCATATTGTGACTGGTGATGGTATTTCAGTAGATCGGAAGAAGATCGCAGTAGTGGAATCTTGGAAGATCCCGAGTTCGGTAGCAGAGATCAGGAGTTTCTTGGGATTGGCAAGCTACTACAGAAAGTTTGTGCAAGATTTTTTGAGGATTGCCGAGCCGATAACCAGACTCACCAGAAAGGATGTAGAGTTTGTTTGGACAGAGGATTGCTAGGTTACTTTTGAGGAATTAAAGAAGAGGTTGACGTCTGCTCCTATTTTGACGTTGCCATCAGGGTCTGAAAGTGTTACTATTTATAGTGATGCATCGGGGAAAAGTTTGGGTTGTGTTCTTCAGCAGAATGAGAAAGTAATTGCCTATGCATCCAGGCAATTGTGTCCTCATGAGAAGAACTATCCTATCCATGATTTGGAGTTGGCAGCAGTCATCTTTGTCCTGAAGTTATGGAAATACTATATGTACGGAGAGCGTGTGAAGATCTTCACAGACCACAAAAGCTTAAAGTATGTTTCCACGCAGAAGGAGTTGAACATGAGGCAGCGTCAGTGGTTGGAACTGATAAAGGATTTTGATATATCTTTGAAGTATTATCTTGGAAAAGCTAATGTTGTTGCCGATTCTTTGAGCAGGTATCCGGTAGCTATATTCTTGACGCAGGATCGATATTTATTGGAGCACTTGGAGAGCTTGGACATTGAGGTGATAGTTTCTGGTTTGGCTATGCAGATATGGGGATTACAGATACATTCAGATTTGATAGAAAGGATCAATGTAGCCCAGTATGAGGATGTATCTCTGAGAAGCATCAGAGCTCAGGTGAGAGCAAGATTGGAGGATGAGTTCACCATTGTTGAGGATGGTTCTTTGCGACATAGAGTTAGATTATGTGTGTCTAGTGGGGAGCTGCGTGAGGAGGTGTTGCAAGAAGCGCATCGCTCTCAGTATTCCATATATCTAGGTGCCAACAAGATGTATCGGGATATACGAGAGAGTGTGTGGTGGTATAGCATGAAGAGGGAAGTGGCACAGTTTGTATCTAGATACTTAGTGTGCCAGCAGGTGAAAGCCGAGAGACAGAGGCCAGGAGGTTTACTTTAGTCATTACCCATTCTAGAGTAGAAGTGGGAGCACATTACTTGGATTTTGTGTCTGGACTTCCACGATCTCCAGGATGAAAAGACGCGATTTGGGTCAACGTTGATAGGTTGACCAAGTCGGCCTAGTTTTTGCCTTTCAAGGTGAGTTTGTCTATGGAGAAGCTGGCAGAGATGTATATGAGGCAGATCATCAGGATACATGGAGTTCCTGTCAGTATAGTCTCAGATTGAGATAGTCATTTTATTTCTCATTTCTGGAGGAGTTTACAGACAAGTTTGGGCACTCAGCTCAAATTCAGTACTGCATATCGTCCCCAGACACATAGGCAGTCAGAGAGGACTATTCAGACTCTTGAGGATATGTTGTGCACTTATGTACTAGATTTTGGGGGTTCTTGAGAGGACCATCTCTATTTGGTAGAGTTTGCTTATAACAACAGCTACTGGGCTAGTATAGAGATGTCACCTTTTGAAGATCTATACGGTCAGAGATATCGTACTCCCTTGTCATGGGACGATATTGGAGAGAGATTTTTTCTTGGGCCAGAGATGCAACAGAGAAGGTTTAGTTGATCAGAGACATACTTTGAGTGGCACAGGACAGACAGCGGCATTGGACCGATAGCCACCAGAGACCTTTGGAGTTTGAGGTGGGTGGTTTGGTATTTCTGAGAATTTCTCCGACACGAGGCACGATTCACTTCGGTGGAGGCGGGAAGCTTAGTCCGCGATTAATCGGACCTTTTACTATTCTAGAGAGGGTCGGTGCAGTTGCTTATAGACTAGACTTGCCACATGTATTAGAGGGAGTACACAACGTATTTCACGTGTCGCAGTTGAGACGGTACGTGGCATATCCTAGTCATGTATTAGATCACTCAGAGATAGAGGTGGGCCCTACTCTTGGCTCTCCAGAGCAGCCAGTTGAGATTCTGGATCGAAGGGAGAAGGTGCTGAGAAACTAGACTATTCCTTTGGTACGTGTCGCAAGGAGGCATCACTCTCCGGGGAAGTCTACCTTGGAGAGAGAGGATGAAATGCGAGAGCATTATCCATTTTTGTTTGTGCCTTGAGGTATGTTCTTTCATAATTATGTTATGTTCATTGTTATGTTCTGTTATTTTCTGGGGGTAGGTTTCATCTTTGAATTTCGAGGAAGAAATTATTTTAAGGAGAGTAGACTTGTCACTACCATATTTTCTAGGAAAGGGTATTTTAGTAATTTCATAATTAATTAAATATTGTACATATTAAATAATTAATTATTGTATTATTTAATTATTGTTAGATGTTAGTTATTTATTTTTGGACTTGATTACTGGACCTAACTAGTTTAGTTAGACTCATGGACCAACATGTATTAATTGTTAGAATTAAGCCCATTTAGAAAGCCCATTGATTAGGATGATGATTAATTTAATTAAACCATTGGACTAGAAGCTTTCCTCCTTAATTATCTTTTCATGAGAGTCCCCAAGGGGTATAATGGATATTACATAGTGGCTTGAGGAAGGGGTAGAGGGGGCTGACCTATATTAAAAGTGCGGAAAAGTTTCTCTCTCCTCTTTTCATTTAAAAACTAGATCTAGAATTTTCTCAACCAAATTCCTTCATTCACATCATTTTTCCTACCAAATTATATCCTAATTCCTTCCCAAATCACCATTGGAGACTAGTGGAGCAAGGATCTAGAAGGAGGAAGCTATAATCTATAAATAAGAGCAAGGATCTACAAGTTGGAGGCCAATTTTATCACATTTGGAGGTTTCATTGGAAATTCATCTCCCAATCGGTATAATTCAGTTTTTTCTCTTAATTTATGTTCTAAATTTGAGATTTAACCATGAGAAATCAACCCATATCCATAGGCTATCCATAGGATTTGGTTTTGTGTTCATATGAGGCGTATTAAGAAAGTTATGGTACTTTTTGTGCCAATTTTGGGGGAATTTCGAGATTAACATTTATTGTGTGTGTCAATTGGTCCTATAGATCAATTTGGCATGTGCTTGTGTATTTAAGGCTAGTGTCGTATCCATAATTTGGTGATACATGTTGATTTGGGGATTTTTCCTTCGACACGAGACTTTGTGCATGTCATATTTTAACACGGACACATAGATTTGTGTTTGACTATTCTTATTGTTCATAAATTATATATTAGACTTATTCGTGTCGTTTGATGTACGTTTGGATGTGTTGTGGACTCGTGTCGCAAGCATATCATAGATCTAGTGGGATACGGGTGTAATATATTCCATGTGTTGTACATTTTTTTCTTGATCTATTTTACCCAATTGTTCTTAGTCTTTGTGATATGTAATTATATGCATGTATATATATATATATATATATATATATATATATATATATATATATATATATATATATATATATATTTATGTGTTAGTGTATCATATATTTATGTACCTATGTGTTATATATATAAGTAGCTATTTTTCTACATATGTAATAATTATTATTTATAGTAGTATAAATATAATAGTGTATATATATATATATATATATATATATATATATATATATATATATATATATGTGTATGTGTGTACGTATTAGTGATATTATGGATATGTGTGTATGTGTTACTTTATGTATATGTTATACCATAGGTATTATTGTGGATACATATATACGTATTCAGAGGAGTGAATATATATTTTATATAGTAGTAGTTATATATATAAGTATATATATATATATATATATATATTTATGTGTTATATATGAGAGAGAAGAGGATTCAGGTATTAGCGACAGCAGCCACGGTTTCTGCAATAACAGCAGCAGTAATTGCAACAACAACAGCTTCAGCGACAACAGCATTAGCATCAGCAACAATGCATTAGCAACAGCAGCAACCTTCAGCAACAACAGCAGCAGCAGTATTAGCAATAACAGCCAAACCGTAGCAATAACAGCCTTATCAGCAGCATTAACGACAGCAACAACAACCATTAGCAACGGTTTTGTGGTAGAGTATATATATATATATTTAATATAGTTATTTAATATATGGTATTAGTATATATGTATATATTTCCTAATTGGCATTTATGTTTTAGTATACTATATTTGTAATAATTAATTGTTAGCATATAGTTATTAATGGGTAGTAAGTATATATATGAGGTTGTGGCTTTTACCTTGAGATACCAAGGTAAGTACCAAGGTATTGGGTTTGGGTATCAAGATGGAGGTTTAGTGTTGTGATACCAAGTTGGTTCAAAACTAAGGTATCCACATAGATTTTGGTAATTAGGATTTAACATATAATATTATTTTATATATGTATATGTGATATTTTATTTCCTATTTGCGTATCCTGAGATACGGTATCCTAGTATCCTAGTATCCTAAGATATAGTTGGTATGACCTAGATTTCTAGTATATGAATCCAATATCTTTGAGATAGACTCATGCAACATAGAAATTGGTAGTTTATCATAGTTTGATCGATTTGACTTAGAGTTGACATAGTTTGACTTTTTGACTTAGAAATGGCTTATTGACCTAGATGTTGACTAGTTTAACTTATTTTTTTTGAAACCTTTATTGATATTATATTCCATATCTAGGTCTTTGAGGTATCATATTAGACATCTGTGAGACTATTCATTGGACTTCAGGCAAGTACATTCTTGATAGTTTCTCATTTATGATATCCTCTATATTCATTGTATCTAGTGTAGATATTAATATTTCTTGACACGATGGTTATACGGATTGGTATATTCGGATCTCATCATGAGATGTTATTCCTTGTATATGGTGTATTTTGTGCAAGTCTTGTTTTATTGATTAT